>OY101451.1:47020995-47129990 GCA_956483635.1 Panzeria rudis | reverse complement strand
ATATATATATATATATATATATATATATATATATATATATATATATATATATATATATATATATATATATATATATATATATATATATATATATATATATATATATATATATATATATATATATATATATATATATATATATATATATATATATATATATATATATATATATATATATATATATATATATATATATATATATATATATATATATATATATATATATATATATATATATATATATATATATATATATATATATATATATATACTAAACTTGCGTTTTCCAGCATAATAATAGTTTACTTTTAATTTTTTATGTACCAATTTTGTTCAGTGTTGGTTTTG
The DNA here is from genome assembly GCA_956483635.1 of Panzeria rudis. Lineage (NCBI taxonomy): Eukaryota > Metazoa > Arthropoda > Insecta > Diptera > Tachinidae > Panzeria > Panzeria rudis. Next base: position 47,129,642 of record OY101451.1, on the reverse strand, counting down.
AAGAAACATTGAAAAAGAAATTATAAAAATATGGAAAAAATGTATAATTTTGAAATGTTAGTTAGGAAAAGTTTTAAGTAAAAAAAATTAAATAAATTAAATTAATGATTTGGCCAGTTGCCGTTTAGCCTGGAGCGTTACGTAATTTGTGAGTAGCGCTTAATGTCCTATACATAATAATATGAATAATAATTTCAGAAAAAGTGGTATTATTCTACAAACAAAACATATTGAATATAATTTTATTATTAAAACTAAAAAAGGAAAGCATTTAATTTATTTTATTTCTCTGAAATTTTATTATGACCCAGCAAAAACTTGGTAATGTGTTGTCATTACCAAAGAACACACTTTTCAACCACAAACTACATACATACTGCCTGCATTGCTTTACAATTACTTACTAGTAAATAAACAAGCCATTTATTCTCTTATTGGCAGAGCACTAGTGTATCTGGTTATCATACAGACGATAATCAGTTCAACCCCTGGGGTAGCAAAATTTAATTTTTAACTGTGTTCATGTTTGTGAAAACAAGTTTTAAGCCCATAACAAAGTATTTGTTGAGTAGCCTAGTGAGCAAAACACTTGGCATAAAATAACATAATAACTGAAAACGGAATGAGTTCAATGATTAGCAGAGGTATTTAATTTTTATTGTGTTTTGTGTATGTATTCAATGCCTTCTAAATATTAAAATTTTGAACTTGTTACTTATAACCCAATGCGGTAAGTACTTACCTTCAATGCCATCGCCATTTTAAAGCAATTGGTTAAAATGCCAAAGTAGAAGTAGTAAAGGGTATGTTTATAAGGATTTTAACTCATTACTTTTGATGGGTACTTTTAGAAAAAAATTTTCCTTATCCTAGAGAGAAAGTAAATTAAAAATAACATTTCTCAAAGCATGAAAACTTGTTACTTTTACTGCAGTATAATAAAGTACTGTCAATTGTTTATACTTAGAAGTGAAAAATGCATATGTAAGCATTTATGTATGTATATCGCGACTTTAGTATTGTTTTGGCTCATATGCCAAAAAGTCGGAATGGAGAAAAACAACAACGAAGATTTACATAAAGTTTTCTCAAAATATATCCGATAGACTTTTTTTTGTATTCTCACCACTGCTTCCGGCATATGTTTGGAAGAAAAATGTAAATTTTTGTGAACTTTCATCAATCCGATTAGAAATCAACATTTTTTTTACTGAAAGTAAAAAATCTTGTTTTGTGCTCCATTAACCACTTTTTTTATTTTATTTGGAAAAAGTAGCTTTTTGTGCACCATATGTATACTAAGTGCTGTGCATTGAGTAACTTGTTATTGAGATGAAATGTTCTACTTTTTATTGAAAATAAGCGTATAACTGTTATTAGAAAAGATATTTGCATGGAATAAAAAGTGAATATTGATGAAACTTGGTATTTTACTTGATTTCTGATTTTTATTTTTTTATTTAAAAGAAAATTTTTTTTATTTTTTACAAAAAATTTATCAAAAGCACAATGAATGCTTGATATCTCAGAAACCAGGAACAATTTCGCGAAACAGTTTTTGGATTCTGAAAGAGGGTATTTAAAATATATATAGCCCATACTTAACTCAATTTTTTTTATGGTCGGTGGGCCAAAACAATACTAAGGTCGCGATATACATATGTATGTAAGTAGGTTCATATATGGCTAAATCAAAATAATATTATTTAGATGTAATAAAATACACAGACGATTTCAAAAAATTTTATTTTTATTGAATGCCAGTGCTTATTATAAAAATAATTTTTGAGGACTTTAAATTTTGAAATTGGGATTTTTGGGGACATCATTCCTTAAGCAAAACTTTTCTGGCAACACTGCTAGTAAATATTAATATAGTTGCTCGTTTCTTCCCGAACGGTGACATTTTTATGAAAAGAAAGCGATTATTATATATGATAGTTTTGAACTTCATGCTGTTACGTTTTAGTGACAGTTTCGATAGAAAATGTTGGCAGGGTACACACTCAAAGCAGAAAAAACATACAAGTGGTGTAAACAGGTATAACTGCTCACGTCTTTAATACGTCAATCTACATACTCGGCCATGTTACAGAGTTCAATTCCGTTCGGAAACGGAATTCAACCTACCCCATTCTTGTAGCAGCTGGTGTCTAAAAAAGAAAACTAAAATACGCAAAATTTGTCAGGTGTGTCCAGACTTTTGACGGCGCTATTATGGTGCGGTATGCTCCAGCTAGGGCTTTACATATTAGGGTTGATTGATTTCCGTTTCCGAACGGAATTGAACTCTGTGACATGGCCGACTGATTATGTATATCTTTAATTAAAAATTCACCTGTTGGTACTGATCAAGAGTCAGTGGTGTTAAGTTTTAAACTTAATTCGCTTCGGTTGCAAAGTTATACTCGTATTGTGTTATAACTTGAACGTTAAAAAAATTAAGCAAGAAAATATTGGGCGAAAAAAGGAAAAATATACACATAATAATATAATACAATAAGCAAAAAAAATCTGTATGAAATATCGCTGTATCAAATATAGCTATATCAAATATAGCCCTGATAATAATAGTATTTTATTTCTTTTAAGAAATATTACGAGCTAATGGAGACAGCTTTTTGGATTCTGTGAGTATACCTTCCGATTCGTATGATTTCTCAGCATACAAATTATCGATTTCTACGAGATATTATAAAACAGCAGTATTACTTTTTGAATGTAACGACTTAAACTTAATTCCAAGTGCAGTTAAAAATAATATAGAAGGATCTGTATTCTACTTTGATTCAAATGATGTAAGTATTAATTAAAAGTTTACACATGCTGTCAGTGATATTCTTTATTAAAGTGAATTAAATTACAAATCAAGGTATATTTATTTAACAGGTAAAATTGATTCTACACATATACAAAATTATAAAAATAACATATTTTGTTGCTAGAATTTTAATTTCAGATGTCAATAGTAGAGTATACAAAAACCGGAACCGAAAACCGGTTAACCGGTTTTTGCCTTTCTGAAAATAAACAGGTTTCGAATCATTTTTGTTTTCGAATAATTCGGCATGCCTGTTTTTATGTGCCGATTAACCGGGTTTTTTCAAAATGCCCCAAATGGTATTTTTTTCATTTTTTAACTTTTATTATTTTAGAGAGCGTTTATTCTACCTCAAGTTTAATTAAAAATATGTAAAAAATCTGTTGAAATTTTGCCACCCTGTCCCTTATATTATTTTTAAATATTATTTAAAAAACATTTTTAGACCTTTTTAAATTGATTAAACCAATGCATACAAAGAAAAAATTTGCATTATATACTTGAAGTTATTTCCCTCAAAGCTATTACAATCAATTTTATTTTCCAAAGCAATTGCTTATTTGCTTTAAAGCAAAAACTTTAATTAATATTGATAACTCATTATCTATGAAAAAATCAGTTCTTCGAGTCGGAATTGGGTTTAATGCTTTTATTGTAGCGTTTAACAATTAAAGTTATTTTTGGTGTTTCCGTTTGGGGAGAAAACAAATATTGCCGATGGTTTATCGACTCGTCCCACCTTACATATCAAAAAGTTTATTGCGCGCTCTACTTTTTCGACAATTAGTAACAAACTGAAAATTTTATGAATATCGCTCCATTAGTTTAAATTCTAAAAGATTTCAAACGAATATTAAAAATACCATTTACCGAAAGCCCAAAATTTTACCTCATTAGTAGCATTTCAAAAATGTTTCTTTTATACAAGTTTCGTCCTAAGGTCCTGAATACAACAACAACAAAAAAATCATACATAAAATCGGTCGTACCGTTTTTCAGTCAAACTTCTTTAGGAAATAAATTTATTTTCTGTTTGAAACAATATTAAACGAAAGTACCTTTCAAGTGTGGGGATGTGTTCACTTAATTGCTAATAATTTTCATGATATATAGCTTATTTCGTTCGTAAGACACCAGTCCTGAAGAATAATAATTAACAGGTAACGTGTTTGCATTAAATTTTTTGTGAGGGTCTATAAAGATAAAATTTGTTAATTTGTGAATAACTCTGAAAGAGTTGATCGAATCATAAAACTAACTAAATTAGGATTGTTTGCAGGAAATTGTGTCATGCATCTTTTGGTGTTTTGTTGATCGAAATATTAGGCATGCTCATAAAAAAATTTTAGCTGATAGGAAAAAACTAAGGACACTATTTAGCAGCGCATTAAAGTGCTTAGAATGTTCCTAAAAGGAATTTCAGTGTCGGTATGTGTAATTATATTACATACTTTGAAACTTATTTCAAGGAAAAGATCACATGAATATGTATATGTATGTAGTATTACAAAGATTTTTCGCAAAAAGGCGAAAAAATAAAATTTGCACATACATTAAAAAAAACCGGTTAACCGGTTTATTTGCACAAAACCGTATTCGAAACCGGGTTTTTAAAAAAGCTATTTTTCGAATAATTCGAAAACCGGTTTCTCGAAAAATTCCGGTTTTTGCATACTGTAGTCAATAGAGTTCGCAATTTACTCTTGAGTTAAACAGACGCGTCTTGATTTTCGGTCTGCAGTGAACAAAAAATAATAATATACAAATATATAATAATAAAAAAAGAGACAAATATTTGCAAAAACAAATATAGTATTCATTTAATCGGACTTTGGCTTTAATCGGTTAATCGCTCGATTAATTAATCGACTTTTTAGCTTAATCGGTTAATTTCGGTATTTATCGGTTAACCGATCAATAAAGTTTTTCATAAATCAAGTAATTTCAACGAACAAAAATTCATAAATTACTTATTATTTTGAGTTTATTAGTAAAAAAATAAGAAACATAACAATTCTTGAACTAAATAAAAAAAAATTTAAAATCATAAATAGTATTAATTAAAAAATCATAAATAGTATTAATTAAAAAATCTTAAATAGTATTAATTAAAAAATTAACAAGTTTGTGAGATTATTTTATTAGTTATTTCAATAGTTTAAGGAGATCTAGAACAATCTTTCAGAAAAATAATTTGTTTTAAATGTTTAGGACTTAATCGATTCTTTTCTTTAGTTTTGATAAAACTTGACTTGGAAAACTCCTTTCACTTATCCTAGATGTTGAAGGCGTAGAAAGCAATCCATAATACAGAATATCTAGTTTCTCACTCCTTTTCCTTGATTTCTCAAAACATATAAAATCTTCTATTATGTCCTATTTTAATTTTTTCAACTTCTAACTGTTTCGGTTAATTCTATTAAAATATTTCTTGTGTTACTATTGATAGTTTCTTCTGTTGTCAGGTGCAGGGCTCTATTCTAGCCCCACTTTATAGTATCCTAGTTTATGATTTTCCTCATTATTTGAATGATTCCAGTAGTAGTCTTTATGCCGATGATTCCTTAATATACGCCCACGATACTTCTCCAGCTATTGCTCTTGAGCGAGTTTCTAGTCACCTTACAGTTATTAACGATTTCTATAGAAAATGGGGTATAAGGATTAATGCCAGCAAATGTGAGGCTATTTGCCTAAGGAATCCTTCCGGAAAGTGTCCATATTATGTTCTTCCACAAAGTAAACGCTTGAAATTGACTTTGGATGGCATTGAAATTCCTTTTGGAGAAAAAATTAAATATATTGGTGTAACTTTTAATAAACTCCTTAAATTTAATGAGCACGCGCGGTTAGTTAAAACTAAAGCTCAGAAAGTCAAATCAATGTTCACGAAACTTTTAATTAATCCTCACCTAAGTCGGGACTCCAAGCTTCTTATTTACAAAGTGAGTATTAGATAAGTTATATTGTATGGATTTTCGGTGTGGTTTACCATTTCGCCTACAGTCGCTAAACAACTTGAAGTTGTCGAGCGCAGTATACTTAGATTATGTATTAATCGCAATTTTCAATGTTTTAACAAACGATTTTCTAATAAATTTATTTATGAGAATTTCCGTATTACTCCCTTATGTGTCTATGCCCTGACTCTGATGAGCAACTTCTCTAAAAAGCTTCAAAATCATTCAAACTCATTAGTTTCTGACATTTACTTTCGAGAAATTGGTTTAAGCTGGTCAGACTTTTTATATTTATCGCGAATTGTTGTTCTACGTTTTACAAATATAATAACCAGGGCTCGGACTTTCATGCAACTAAAATTTGATTTTAAGCGCTTAACAAATGCATCTAAAAATGAAAAATATGCGCAAAAATATGCATTTACCTACGAACAAAGTACCAAAACTGAAATAATATGAAAATATTTTTTTAATTTTTTATTATTATTATAATAATATAGAGAAGAAATATAAAACAAATATAATTTGGTCTATTATCTACTATCGAACTTTAGTCGCGTTGCCAGTCGGCAACTGAAAATTAATGGTTGCCAGAAAGGCAGTAAATAGCAATTGAAATTGATAGCTCTCAGTTACCAGTTGCCATTAGTAGTAGCATTTTGAGCAACTGGCAACTCAACTGAAGTCTTGAAGTCTCAACAAAATTAATCTTAAGTCTCAATCTGTTGTCAGGTGATCATCATATGACTCATAGAAAAACAGCGTTGCTCTCTCTGTCTTTCTCGCGGCTGAATTAATAGTTGCGCAACAAAAATTGCCCTTTGTGAACCCCGTCTAACTGTTTGTCAACGCCACTTCGAGAAAATATCAAAAATAAGATACGTGTACTCGATGTGGACAACAATTGACTACTGCTGAGTCTCTTACTATTTCTCTAAGGCGTATTTACAGAATAAGGAAATTATTTTTGTGCTTGTGAGTCTTCTTCTTAATTGCGTGATATTAAGAAGTGGCTGGTTGTAGAAGTTGGAGAACTAGCTAGGGCTTTTGCCCCAATTTTTGTTAAGACAACTGGTAGAGGCATAAGGACTTGTTATAACTTTCAGGCTTAATAGCTTTGCCAATTTTTTGGTCAATTCAACACCCCATTGATCATAATACTCAGATTTCAGCAACTCAGCTTAAGTCTGTTCAGCAGTTTTATCAGCCACTAAAGCTTTGCTTTTACCAAAAAGATAACCTACAATATACTGTGATGTAAGCCGCTACCAAAGGGATTGTGTGTTTCAGCTGGAAAAATAATATCGCAAGGAATCAAACGTGTTCCATGGTACATCAATTGATAGAAAGCATGTTATCTATTTTACCAGGTTCATGTTGCTTTCCATATTCGCAGCTGGAAGTAGGCATATTGCTATTTTCTAAAAAATACATTTTAAATTTTTATATAAAAAGTTTTTATAATATTTTTATATTTACCTTTTTCAATTAATATTTTCATTTGACAACAAACTGTTGAAAAATGCGATACGAAAATTTTCCAAGATATTTACCTAATTCAATTAGTTAAACTAACACGGAGTTCGAAATTATTGACTTAGCACCTGAATGCCACTTTTTTAAATTTTTGGTAGAAAGTAAATAATGGCAAATACGAGCTTCTTTTACCTATACCAAGGCAATATTTAATGACATCAGCTTCGAGTGTTCCGAGCGACCGAATGTTTAGTGGTGCGGGCTTATATAGGCTTGATGGAGAAAAGACTTTAAAACTTTTATTTTTGAGTTCAAGATTACTCTACTGAGCTTTGAGTATTACTTTAATATGATTAATAAATTAATTTAACAGGACTTTACTTTTTAAATTTCAAGTCGTTGTGAAATATATTTTACTTCTTTTTTCTTTACCAAAAGAAGATTATTGTTTTGCGTTAAAGACAATTTTTTTAAGTAAAAATTAGTCTTTGTTTAATTTTCAGTATTTTTTATGTATTATTTTTTGGAACGTATTCACAAAATATTCGTGACATATTCACTTGAATTTGGCGAATACGAATCAGTGTTCGAAAATAAACCGAACGTTATTTTGTGTGCTGTATACACAAGCAGAAACGATATCTATTTTTTTAGTGTTTGTGTATATTTACACAACCCGAACACAACACATAACGATTTTTTAATGCAAGTAACAAACATTATGTAGCGTTCTGTTTTTTTTTGTCAAAAAACAGTACAATTGTAGTGGTTGCGTACTACATACATTATATTTTAGCGTTTTATTGTGTTCTTTTTTCATCATATACAACTACGCACTCAAGTATACATGCACGAGAGCCAAACGAATACTAATGCTAAATACACAAAATTTACATTAAGAATAATGTGCTATGCCGAACACAACGGAGTGTACTGTTTTTCAACGAAAAACAGAACACTATTAAATGCTCTTATCTTTATATTGAGTTTGTTAAAAACAGTATTTTCGTTGAGTACAAGATCACTAACAGAAATACCGTTCTTCTTTTTTTATGTATTTCCTACACAACCACTATTTGCGTTTGTGTATTACAATATTCTACCGTACAGAACATTAAAGTACATTATATAAGGTAAATTTTCGAACACTGATACGAATATCATGAAAGAGGAGAATATTCGGCGATTCGAATACGAATATTCGTAACATCACTGGTACAAATTACCTAACGGCATAGGTAATAAAGCTTTGTTTTTTAATTTCATATAAAAAGAATGTAACTATAGTATATGCCGCCTAAGTAAATAATACCTCTTATATTTTTTCGGCTGTGTATTTTAAAACACTATTGTTGCTAGAATAGGACTGCCATACGTCCTGGCTTTCCAGGATTGTCCTGGTGTCCTGGTCCACTCTTAAATTGTCCTGGTTTTTTGATACAGGTCAATGCAGACAAAAATGTAATTTCTGCTGATTTTTGGTATGAACAGAGGTTAAGCTTTCTGTTATAACGCTGTTTACATGAAGCAATTTTACCAGCATTTCGTCATCTGCACTTATCTTGGAAAAAATCGGAATTTTCGGCACTTCAATTCGCAAAATTGGCATAAATAAAGCTAAGCATTTTTCGTGGTTTTATTAATTTTTATTAATAAGAAAACAAAAAAATTGCAATCGCAAGTAATCTCATTTGGTTTATAAACATAAATGCATAACAAAAAAAATTATTTTACAAGCTTAAATATATACCATTGTTACAATATGTGCTTTCGTTAAATTGACGGAGCTAAATATTTGTCCGATATTTGCAGACAAATGTGGGAAAACCATATTTTTTTTTTAAATTCTGCTAAAACTGGAAAAGCCTTTGTGGAATATAAATGATTTTCAGGATGAATACATTTCCGAATTTATAATTTTTGCTAAATCGCTTTGAATATGAGTACCAAAACAATTGGTTTTATGAGTTTCAAATAATCTGTAGAATAAAGAATTCCTTCTAAAGTTTAATTTTCTAAGGAACATCGAAATTTTGTTTAGTTACCCGCGTACTGAAGAGTGTGCTAGGCTATTAACTGGGAGGTCGCTGGTTTGATTCCTACCCAGACTTGGGTGTTTCTGAAGAAAAGCTCAAAAAGGCTTAATCAGTATGTGCGTTTGTTAAATTGACGGAGCTAAATATTTGTCCGATATTTGCAGACAAATGTGGGAGAACCATAATTTTTTTTTTAAATTCTGCTAAAACTGGAAAAGCGTTTGTGGAATCGCCTCGCTTTATTTTAGAAATTGTTTGCAAAAAATTTATATAAATTAATTTCAGTCTTTATGAATATTTGTTCAAATGCAAGAACTTTTAATCTATAAAATTCTGAAATTTCTAATAATATAAAAAATAGTGTTGATTTTTTTCTTCATTACGATATTTGGATTTGTTAAACTTAGTTACCGTCAAAATCAAAGTTTTCGTATGAAAGTGAGCATTTCTAATATATAAAAATTTACACAAAGCCTGGCGTTTACGTTTTTAAACTACTCGATGAAATAAACACATGTCACCTCGCCAGCCCATGTGTTTATTTTCGCCCCTCGTAATTTTAAATTAATTTTTTATTTTTGCTTATTGTTTTTTATGTATGAATTACATGTTAAGTTTTGTATCTATTGTTTAATTGTTGGACTTCAATTTGAAATATATGGTTGATACATGTATCAAAATAAAAATTTGTTAAGGTTCATTTTTATATGATTAGTTCCTGGAATATATAAGCTTTTGTTGTACATTCGTTTGTGATATGTATTATAAATGTCCTGGTCGACGGGCTCAGACTTCTGGCAGCCCTATGCTAGAAGGAAATATTCTTGAGTGGATTTATAATCTAATTGAATTTGTCTCTCATTAAATATAATCCTTAGATTTTCAATTAAATCGTTGCAATAGTATTTTTAGCTTTTATTAAACTACAATATGCGACAAATCAAGACTTTTGGAAAAACACAAGAACTGGACAGTACAGGTTCGATTGTCCTACAATGGGGTAGTAAAACCCTATACTCAGTTTGGCGAATTTGGTGACCAATTTTTTATGGACCTCCAAAGATTCTGAAAATCAGTGGGGCCTCACAAAACGGTGTCATCAGTATTTGGCCAACAGCTAATTCAAACTTTATAATACCGCTTAACTATATATGGCAATAATGTAGCTAAGAGTCTGTTTAACAGATTTTTTTAACATTTCATGGCAAAAATTTTTTTCCTGAACTTTTTTTTGACAAAATTAAGGAAAAAATTGTTTTTTTCACTTTTTTCAGAATAACTTACAGGGACTTTTAATTTTTAACTAACAATATTTGGCAAACTTATAGTTACGGTAGAGCTGAACAACTTTTGTGAACATATCAATACAATCTGAACGTATCTAGGCACTCTAATAGCCCAGCTAAAAATATATTTTTCACTAACATTTTGTGTCCAGAAAAATAATATCTTCCTGTAATTTTTTTGAAAAAAAAAATTAAAAAAAATTATTTTATTCACTTTTTTCAGTATAACTTATAGGGACTCCAAATTTTTCATTACCATTATTTGGCAAAACAATAAAAAATAGTAAATACTAAAATCAGCAACATAAGAAGTGGAACTATAACAAAGAAAATAAAAAATGCAATAAAAATATAGCCGAACTCGTAAAAACGAAAACTTTTAAGGTAGAAATTAGTTTTTCTGGGCTGCTTAGGGTGCCCAGATACATTCAGATTGTATTGACATGTTCACAAAAGTTGTTCAACTTTACCGTAGCTACAACTTTGCCAAATATTGTTAATAAAAAATTACGAGTCCCTGTAAGTTATTCTGGAAAAAGTGAAAAAAAATTGTTTTCCTTAATTTTTCAAAAAAAGTGCACGAAAAAATAATATTTTGGCATAAAATGGTAATAAGATCAGTTTAGCGAACTCTTAGCTACATTATTGCCATATATAATTAAGCGGTATCAACAAGTTTGAATTTTCTGTTGGCGAAAAGCTGATGACACCATTTTTTGAGAGCCCGCTGATTTTTCAAAACTTTGGAGGTCCATAAAACGAAATTGGTCACCAAATTCGCCAAGTTAAGTATAGGGTCTTACTACCCCGTGGTAGTAGAATCGAATCTATACTGTCAAGTCCGTGTGTTTTTTGGACTGTTGCATTGTGCTATTAAACAAAAATCTAATACTTTCTTATAGTTCAATTACAGTACCAGACGTGGCTATAAAAGAGCTTAGTAAACCCTTTTATAGCCGCGTTCATAGCTTTTAAAGTTTTACTTAAGTTAAGATCACTGAACACACTTCTTTGTTTATATGAAAAACAGTTTCTAAACACATACTTTTTGTATATGAGCCGAAACCAGTAATTAAACAAAAAATATGTTGTAATATTACAAAAAATTAAAAATTTTGATACGTCGGTTAACCGGTTAATTGACTCAAATTAACCGATTTAACCCTTAATCGAAAATAGTCAATTTTAAATTAACCGATCACTTAATCGGTTAACCGACTAACGGTTAACCGGATGAATAGCCTAGTAAATATGGTATGATACACTCGAGAAAAATAAAATAAAAATTTTCATTTCTGCCATTGTCCATATAACGGTACATTTGTTTCCACAGTTAAAGGCTGGTTTAATTAAAGTGCTCTTGTTTGAAAGGCTACAAAACTACACGTCGAATAGTGGATAATTCACTTTGAGCGGATAAAAAATTACTGAATTATAGTGGACCAAATTAAAAATTTTTGTAATTATTTAACGTTTTTCAGCAAGCGTTGTCTATTCGGAAGCTGTTTTGTACTAGCTCAAAAATTTTATGAATACATAGTTTAATCAATTTAAAAATTTTAAGCAATACATAAGGACCGAAATCGAATAAAAACTAAAAATGCTAGAAGAAAAAAACGAAAACACTAGAATTTCAATTTACTAGTAAATCATTTATTTAATAGTTTTGTTTTATTTTTTTAGTAGTGCATTTTTAGTAAATTTAAATGTTATTGTTTTGGTTTTTTATTATAGCATTTTAAGCTTTTATCCAATTTCGGTGCATTATGACTTAAATATTTTTAAATCGAATAGACTATTCAATAAAACTTTATAAATATGGATTTTCTTATTATTTGTGGTAGAAAATAGCTTTCGAAGAGACAGCACTTGGTGAAAAACGTTAAAAATTTTATACAATTTTAACTTTGATCACCTATAACTCAGTAATTTTTTATCCGATCAAAGCCAATTATCCAATCACTATTAGACGTTGAAGCCTTTCAAACAATATATTTATAGATGACTTTAATCGAACCAGTTTTTGATTCTGGGATTCACCATAAAAAATTCATTAGAAACTTTATACATTTTGTTTCTAAAGCAGTGTAATGTAAAGCATCTCAAAATATTGATTTTGAAAAAAAACACCACTTAGTTCACTGCGTAAGGAAAATTGTATCAAGTATCTCTGCATTAGTAAAAAGTATCAAAAAAGTGGTAAGAATTACAAAAAGTATCACATTTGGGCGCAATTTGTTAAAGTAGAAAAATAGTATCCAAGCAAGCAAAAAAGTGACAAATTGCTACGTTAGTACCACCAACGGTAACTTACTATTTATTTCTTTATTTATAAATTGGATATCACATATAACAAGAAATTAATCTTTTTAATTGCATTATGTGATCTTACAATGATATAATTTTGTAGTTACATGTGTTATAAAGAACAAAAGTAATAATAATAGTTTTATAAGAAAGAATAACTACATAAAATATATAATAGGGAAAGTTATTAATTTATACGCCATATACGAGGGCGGTTCGGAAACTTCTTAGCCTATCAATGAAAGAGAATAGTTAGTTTTTCAAAAATATTTTTATTTTTCAATATAATCTCCTGAAACTTCAATACACTTAGTCCAACGCTTTAATAGCAATTCTATCCCTTGATTAAAATAGTTTTCCTCAAGGTCTTCAAAATAGTGGTTTACAACTGTAATTGCATCTTCATTTGAGGAAAAACGCTTGCCAGTAAGGAATTTTTTTAGATTTGGGAACAGGTAAAAGTCACTGGGAGCCAAATCAGGAGAATAAGGTGGGTGGTCAAGCAACTCGTACTTTAATTCGTTGATTTTAGCCATTGTTAAAACACTCTTGTGCGCTGGTGCGTTGTCTTGATGAAAAATTATTTTTTTTTGTAAGCCAGGACGTTTTTCTCGAATTTGTACATTTAATTGATCCAAAAGGTTGCAATAGTACTCTGAATTTATTGTTTTACCCTTTTGCAGATAGTCTATCAATAAAATACCTTTGAAGTCCCAAAAAACCGTTGCCATAACCTTACCAGCCGATTGAATTGTTTTTGCCTTCTTTGGGGCACTTCCTCCAGCTTCAGTCCATTGTTTGGATTGTTCTTTTGTCTCTGGAGTATAGTGGTGGATCCATGTGTCATCAACAGTTATGAAACGACGCTTAAAATCCATTTTATTTCGCTTAAAACGATCCAAACAAGCTTGAGAAATGTTTATTCTTATGCGTTTTTGGTCGACTGTTAACAAATGCGGCACCCATGTGCTAGGCTAAGAAGTTTCCGAAACGCCCTCGTATATACGGAATACAAAAAATGTGTGATAATTAAAAACCTGCCTGTATCGCAGATTTTCTGCTTGATTGCGCCTATTATTTTCAAAGTAAAATACACTAAATTTGAGGTAGTGAGAGTCCTCCAGCTCTCCATCCCATAATAACTAAACATTTTTTTGTATGAGGAGTAAACTTCTCTCCGCTCCTATCCCACCAGTTTTCTGCTTATATAAGCTGGAGGTGGGCTTGGCAGAGCCTGTGGACGTAGGCCCCGTCCTGGTGGCGATAACAAGGGACTTCGCCCTGAAGGTGACACATAGCCAAGACAGCAGCGTAACTTTGATGACATACGGCTAAAACGATTTTTTCAAAAATACATGTTTGATAATTTAAATTTTTTGTAAATTTCTTTGTACGGACACATGCATTTTTCCAAATCTCCTCTAATTTGTGTTTACCGTTAAACAGATGGGTCGAAATTTAAGAAAAAGTCCAATTTCTAACTAGAACTTTTCCTTATTTCAAATCATTTTAAGCCTCATCATTAGTAAAGGCCGAACAAGATCTTAATACACTGAAAATAATCCATGCAACATTATACGAAAAAACTTTCGTAGTTACTTTTTTCGTAGAATATACGAAACTTTCGTACATATTACGAAAAAATTCTAGTCAGTATATTTTAGAATTTACGAAAGTAAAGAAAACCTTTCGTAAACATTTTTCTTTGTTAAAAAATATACATATTTGAAATAAAAAATAAATTAAAATTATTTTTTATAAATTGACGTATTTTTCAGATGTAAGTAAATAAAGTACTTTTTTTTGCTCTTATAAAAATAAGTAGAAAGTAGTTCAGTGGGTAGAATATGAAGATTGTGGGTTCGTGCCTCGGTTGAGCCAAACTAGTTTTTAATTTTATTTTCTTAACTATTTTCGTACATTTCGTATATCTTACGAAATAATTTCGTGATGCGAAATTACGAAATATGTTGAATGGACTTTTTCAGTGTACTTCATTTTGAAAATGCTTTCAGAACTAAAAAGGAAACATCGTTCACCAAACATGTAGTTCCAAAGCTCAAATTCCTCATATCAAGAAACAGTAATAAAAACAGTTTCCTTTATTAGTGTGTGGTAAGGATTTGCTCTCTGTTTACAAAAAATCAGTAGTAAAATAATTGGCACTAAAGTGAAATTTTAATTTTTTGTGTTGTATGTGCTCCTACCCAAGGTATATAAATATACCTTAGTTCCACCTTTATATTATTGTATCATGCCTGAAACTATAACTTTTAGCAATAATTTCTGCATATAAAAAGCTGGCAAAATTTCCTACTAAAATGCTTCCAAGAATTTTTTATTTAAGACCAACCTTTGAGTTATAAAACCAAGAAAAAAAAGAAAATTTAAAAAATTATTTTAAAATCATTTACAGCACTCCTTTACAGTAGTTTTGATTTAACGCGCATTTTTAACTTAACTGCATTTTTGACTTAACTGCATTTTTGACTTAACTGCACTTTTGACTTAACTGCACAAAACTATTAATTTGTGTAAATTCGTTTTTTAAGTGCACTTTTTGTACCAGCACCTTCAAGATAAATGCCCAAAATTTTTTGGTATTTTAAATTTATTCTCATACAAAATAGCACTTTAACTTGAATGCATAAAATATTAGTTTGTAATTATTCTTCAAAATCCTTTTTTTAACTGCACAAAAATGTGGTGGCTACTTTTTCACCTAAATATC
Source organism: Panzeria rudis (assembly GCA_956483635.1). NCBI lineage: Eukaryota > Metazoa > Arthropoda > Insecta > Diptera > Tachinidae > Panzeria > Panzeria rudis. Next base: position 47,114,025 of record OY101451.1, on the reverse strand, counting down.
CAACTTAAGCCTTTTTTAATCCATATCCTAGCAAAAATATCCGTCTAACGAAAGCAAGTTTGTAAGGGAGAAATTTCGGTACTCTCCCTTACCAACCTGCTTCGGTATTACATGATTTTTTTATGGTATGTCCCACTTGGTAGGTCTGGAGGTATGAGCTTCTTTCTGCGCATCTTAGATGCATTAAAATCATATCTTTTTTTATATGTATATAATTAAAAAAATTTTTGTTCTTTATAATTATCACGATTTCACCTACACTTGGATACATTTTTTATTTGAAATTATTTTATGTTGTTTTTATATTTATTTATGTATTAAGTGGTACAAACACAATTAGAAACTATATTACACTACAATTTAGTTTTATTAAATACTTTTTGCTCGCGTACTGAATCAGGAATCGATCCTATGATCTCCGCATGGTAGGCTAGAACACTAACCACTAAGGTACCGAGGCATATTTATTTTCATACACAATTCAATGGAAGAATTAAAAATCAAATTACGAAGTAAAAATAACACTCGCATCCATATTTGTATCCACGTAAGCGAAATGAAATCGCTTTTCAATACTACAAAATGAAGAATATTTTTTTTGTTATATTTATTTATTATATCTTCAATAAAATTGAACTAACAATAAGTAATAAAATCTTAACTCTAAAATTTTAATTTTTTAAGTCCAGCCAATGCTAGAAAAAAATATTTGTTTCAGCGGTTGGTTCTGTGGTTGTCTACGTCTCTCGTGTTCGGCTGAGAGCAAGAGTGTCCCTCCTTCTCAGCCGAGTGTGGCCTCTAAAGTTAATGATGTTTCAGGCTAGGGGATTTGGGTGCAACTCAAGTTTTTTTTTATGTATCTTGTCACGTGCTTAGAAAACACTGTCTTAACCAGCGGCACATCTAAATCTTTATGCATTCGCTTGTTTCTGACATACCATGGGGCTGCTGAATTTTTTCTACATTTGATGCCGAGGCAGTGCCCAATAACTGGATTCCGTAGGACCTTATTGGTTTTATAATGGAGTTGTATAGAAGAAGTTTACAATCTAGGCTTAGAGTAGAGTTCCTTCCAATGAGCCAATTCATTTGAGCTGCTTTTAATTTCATTTGGGTCACCTTTGCATTTATGTGTGACTTCCATGTTAGACGACGATCAAGATGAACACCTAGATATTTTACTTCAGTGTCTTGAGGTATAGTTTGGTTATTTATTTGTATAGGTAGGCAGGTTTCTTTGCACAATGTAAAAGTAATGTATAGACATTTTTGTTCGTTAATTTTTATTCGCCATTGTTTTAGCCATTGTTCCAACTGGGGTATATAATCTAACAGTTTGCGGGTAACTTCTTGATGGCTTTTGTGAACACTTAGAAAAGCTGTATCATCAGCGAATGTTGATATGTGATGTTACTGCTTACCGGAAAGTCAGAGCCATATATCAGATATAATACAGGACCGAGGATGCTACTTCGAGGAACTCCGGCTTCAATGGGTTGCGGAGGGCTTAGAAAATTAATTTCTTTAAGAACAAATTTTCGCTCAGTTAAGTAGCTTTCTAAAATTTAAGGATGTTTTCGGGTAGGTTTTGCTTTAGTTTATGTATTAAACCTTCGTGCCATACTTTATCAAATGCCTGAGAAACATCGATGAAGAGCGCAGAACAATATTTCTTTTCTTCGAAGGTTTTTCTAACCACGTTCACGAGTCTATGTGTTTGTTCAATCGTGCTATGTTGTCTCCTAAAAACGAATTGGTGGCCTGGAATGCATCCAGTACGATTTAGTATGGGTGTTAGCTTACTCATAAGTAGCTTTTCAAATAGTTTTGACATGTTAGACAATAGGCTTAGGTATCATGGTAATCAGCGAAACCTTCCATTCTGCGGGATAGCATTTGAGGCCCAAAATACTGTTAAAAATAAATAGAATTATCCGTTTTGCAGTATAGGGTAGCTCTAAGAGCATTTTATTACTTATTTTGTCAGCGCCTGGAGCTTTTTTCGAGTTTAAGCCGGCAATATAGTGTTCAATCTCACGAATATTGAACCTCAAAGTAACATCTGGTATAGCGAGTACTGGTGGCAGCTCAACTATAGCATCAGACGTATTTGGAGTAAATACTTTCTGCAAGTGGTTTACAAACAGATTACCTTTTTCAGCGTCAGGTGTTCATCCGTTTGGCAGTATAGGGTAGCTCTAAGAGCATTTTATTGCTTATTTTATCAGCGCATGGAGCTTTTTTCGAATTTAAGCCCGCAATACAGTGTTCAATCTCACGAACATTGAACCTCAAAGTAACATCTGATATAGCCAGGACTAGTGGCAGCTCAACTGTAGTATCAGACGTATTTGGAGTAAATACTTTCTGCAAGTGGTTTACAGACAGAGTACCTTTTTCCGCGTAAGTTCTTGCCCAGTCTCCATTCGAAGCTCGCAATGGAGGCTTATATATCACTGGTCTTTTGAGGCCTCGGGCTGCTCTCCATAGCGAATAGACTTTTTGAGGTGTTGCGTCGAGCCCATTCAGAAAGTTTTGAAGAGAAACGGTTTTTTGATATTCTAGTAGAGTTTTCAGCTGTTTAGTACATTCCTTCAGCCTAGATTTTAGCTGATGTGATCTGTAGCGTTGCCATTCTCTACGAACTCTGGATAAAAGCCGTTCTGCATCTCAAAAAATTTTATTATATCTCACCTGAAGATTTGTAGTAGTAGCATTTAGAGCAGCTTGCTTAAGGTTTGTCTCAAACATTCTAATAGAGTCATCTATGTCAGTAGGCGTTTTTAATGGAATATTTTCTGGGCAATGAGCAATCATTTCGCTGGGCACACCCTTTACCACACCAAAATCAATAACATCATGTATTTTTCGGCGATCTGTTGGCCAGTAAGTTGGCTGCCGACTTGATATAACATTCAAACGCATTTTTGAAATGGTGTCAAACAAAACGCGACCCTTTGGCGTGATGAGGCGAGATCCCCAGAACGTGTGCTTAGCGTTGTAATCACCGGCGGCCAAAAAGCGTGGGCCTAGTGAATTAAAAAATCGACTATATTGATTTTCTGTAGTAGAGTACCTGGGAGGAGAGTAAATTGTTGAAATCACCAGATTTTGATGAAAAGCTTCAATGCAGATGTTAGTTGCTTGAAGATAGTCTTGACTTATTCCATATAAAACCAACGAGTGGTTGGGCCCGACCCTCTCCGAATCGAACCAAACTTGGTATGGTTGTTAAGTTATGCACAACTAACATTTCACCAAAAAAAATTTTGAGGAATATTTCCAGTTGTTCCCATACTATGATGCACTTACTATATGAAAAATCAGAGAATTTGCTTGAAACTACTTTCATATACGTGGTTATAACTTTTTTATTATCTAACCTAGAAGAATGATTCATGTCTTGTTTTTAAGGTATTATAACAGCGCTTTAACGGCTATAAAAATGAAAAAAGTTTTCAATATTATATTGGGTGTTTTTTATTGAGGTATAGAACTTTAAGTTGGCATCACTTTTTTAACTGGCGGCCATTTTGTCAGCTGTGAAGTGATTAATATTTAGTTTGGTTTGCCATTTCATCATGAACAGGTTGACAAAAGAACAACGCTTGCAAATCGTGCAAATTTATTTCGAAAATAATGGTTCAGTTCGCGAAGTTTACCGCAAGCTCCGTCCATTTTATGGTCGACATAATCGTCCATCAGAGCAATTAATTCGGTTAACCATGGATCGTTTTCGCACTACGTTTACTCTATGTGATAATACGCATCCGCAGAGACATCGAACAGTGCGCACCGAAGAAACAATTGCCGCTGTAGAGCAAAGTGTTGAAGAGGACCCGAAATATGGCCACGATCGATTCGCCACCGTGCACAGCAATTGGAGCTTTGTCCATCAACTTTATGGAAGATTTTGCGCAAAGATCTTGGCTTGCGACCTTACAAGATCCAGCTTGTGCAAGAATTAAAGCCGCGAGACCATGCAATGCGTCGTGATTTTGGTGTATGGGCCGAAAATGAGATTGATCTCGATGCTGATTTTCATCGCAAAATTTTGTTCAGTGATGAGGCTCATTTTTGGTTGAATGGCTACGTCAACAAGCAAAATTGCCGCATTTGGAGTGAAGAGAATCCACATGAGACCCTTGAGACGCCATTACATCCACAAAAACTGACTGTTTGGTGTGCTCTATGGGCTGGTGGAGTCATTGGGCCATACTTCTTCCGAAATAATGCTGGAGAGTCAGTTACCGTTAATGGAGACCGGTATAGAGCCATGATAACCGACTATTTTGTTCCCGAATTGGATGGCATGAATGTGGATGAGTTGTGGTTCCAACAAGACGGCGCTACATGCCACACAGCGCACGTCACAATCGATTTATTGAAGGAAACATTCGATGAGCGCATAATTTCGCGGAATGGACCTGTCAATTGGCCACCAAGATCGTGTGATTTGACACCATTGGATTATTTTCTTTGGGGATATGTGAAGTCGCTCGTCTACGCCAACAAACCAGAAACGTTAGGGGACTTGGAAGCCAACATTCGTGGCGTTATTGCCAACATACGGCCCCATATGCTCGAAAAAGTGGTTGAAAATTGGACCTGTAGAATTGGCTTTATTCGAGCCAGCCGCGGCGGCCACATGCCCGAAATCATATTTAAACATTAATGGCATAAAATAATCCTTCCAATAAAGCCATTGATGGAAATTAAAACGATTTTCTTGTGTTTTATTTCAATTCGAAGTTCTATGCCTCTAAAAAAAACACCCTGTAGAAGTTGTTTTTTCATAATCCGCGACTCATGATGCTGTAACTAAGAAAATGGTATTTTTAAATAAAAAAAAAATACATATCAATGTTTAACCCCTCCACTATGTCGTCACCAAATCTCCATGTGGTACTCTTATAGGTTCCTGAGTTATTAATAAAACTTTTAAACAAAGCAGAAATTTTAATAAAAAAAAGAAAAATTGTTCTCTACATTTGACCAGAACTATTTACCTACATGTGTTTCGATGCTCTGAATCCGAATCTGAGGTCCGTTTGGCTCGTAAACCATCACGATTTCGAATAAAGTTGCAAAAGTTGTAAAAATCTGTAAAATTTCAGTTTTTCGCAACTTACTCGAAATTTTGAGGGTATACGAGTTAAACGGACCTCAAATTCGGACACAGCGCATCAAAATACATATAGGTAGGTGGGTCTGCTCATATGTACATCCCACTTTTCTTTTTTGCCAATACACCGGTGCCAAGGCACGTAAAAAATGTATTTTGACGCGCTGAATCCGAATCTGGAGTCTGTTTGGTTCGTACAATCTCAAAATGAAGAGGTAATTGTGAAAAACTTCAGTTTTCCAGATTTTTACACTTTTTGCAACTTTATTCGAAATCGTGATGGCTTACGAGCCAAACGGACCTCAGATTCGGATTCAGGGCATCAAAACAAATGTAGGTAAGTACTTCTGGTCAAATGTAGAGATCAATTTTTCTTTTTTGTGAGTCGGTGTTACTAAAAATGTATTAAAATTTCTGCTTTGTTTAAAAGCTTTATTAATAACTCAGGAACCTGTAAGAGTACCACATGGAGATTTGGTGACGACATAGTGACAATTTTTTTAATTACAGCATCATGAATCGCGGATTATGCAAAACCAACTTCTACAATTTTGATAACTTTTTTATTTTTATAGCCGTTAAAGCGCTATTATAATGCTTTTAAAACAAGAGATGAATCATTCGTCTAGCTTATATATTAAAAAAGTTATAACCACGTATATGAAAGTAGTTTCAAGCCAATTTTGTATTTTATCACACATTAATTGCACCATAATTTGGGAACCACTGGAAATATTTCAAATTTTTTTGGTGAAATGTTAGTTGTGCAAGACTTAAGTACCATGCCGAGTTTGGTTCGATTCGGAAGGGGTCGGTCCCAAAATCTTGATATTTTCGTTGATTTTATATGGAATAAGTCTCTTCACAATGATCACTCATTAAGTAGTGTTTTAATCGCGATTTTATTAGTATACCCGAGCCACCACAAGCTTTACCTTGGGGGTCCTTTGTGTCGTAGAGAGTATATCCATTGATTTTAAAAAAGCTTCTAGCCGTCAAATGCGTCTCAGAGATAAGCATAACATCAATGAAGTATTCTAGTTCGTTTTTATGTTGGCGGATGCCGTTTGCGTTCCAGAAACAGATTTTTAAGTTCATGGTTTGTTTAATGCAGCCTGCAATAATGTAGACTGCATTTTCAACACTTCCTGCATCATGCAGGTCATGTTGGTTGTAAACAAAATTACTGCTTGTATTAAATTTTCTATTGAAGCCTCAATTCGATCAAAATTTAAACCAGTGTTTTCGTTGGCAAGAGGCCGTTTTTGAGCTGTAGGCTGGTTAGACTTCAAAGCATTAGAGTATGAAAACTGGCTGTTTGGTATGTTTTGCGCTATGGGCTGGTTAGCCTTAAAAATGTTGGCGTATGAATTCCGGCTGGTAGCTGGTTGGCGCAACTAGAGATAATTTTTGGAACCATCTTTTGGCTTATCACAATTGGCAGTGCTGTGTAGTTTACCGCAGACGACACAAACGGTGCGCAACTTACAATATGTTTTTGTGTGGCCATATTCTTGGCAATTCAGGCATTGAATGGGCCCTGCTCGCTTGTGTGGTTCCTCTACGGTGACTCGTCGGTGCAGCAAATATCTTAAGCTATAATTGGGGTGTACTTCATTCTTTTTTAATTTCGTGTCCCCTGGATCCAGTTCCACACGAAATAGTGTTTGGGGGACTCGCTCTCTATTTGTAATGTTAGTAACATTTTTCACTTTAAAATTATTATTTAGTAGACCCGCTTTTACCTCTTCTGGGTCCACGTATGAATCGATGCCTTTTATCACTACCTGGAGGCCTTTTTCACTTTTCAGTTGGTAGGTGTAAACATTTTTATTTTGTGTTTCAAACTCCGAAACTACTGAGCGGTAATGATTTTCTTCATTTACTTGAATTTTCGTCTCATTAATCGCGCCGCGTTTTATCGGGATGACGCCGATTATTTATACTAGCCTTTTAATTAGCTCACTTGAGTTTTTCTCCGTTAAGTATATTGGGGGCGGCTTGCTTGACCTGACAATGGTGATTTCGTCTTCGTCATTTTGTAGAATTGAAAAGGGATTTTCAGAAAGCGCCGCATCAGATTTACCATCTTTGGGCATTTTCGCCAATGGAGCGAGGTTTTTCGATTTTGGACTTCTTTGTCTTTTTTTATTATTAATAACTTTAAAATAACGATCAATACCCATTTGGATTTTCTAAATCAGTTTCTAGGGGGACACTTTCTGCCGTTTTTTCTTTTTCGGCTTGATGTTGACTTATAGTGTTGGCACTTGTGCTTTGCTGTGAAGCTGGTCTCAAAAAATTTACTTTTATATTACGGTCTGTCATATACATTGAATTTGAGCGTACCTGTGTACGCAAGTGTAAATTTTTGCTCACTGGCTTATCACATTCTGCAGCAACAACAGTAAGGTAAGCATTTCTGTTGTTTGTTGCTGTTGTTATTTTAGTACTCATATATGTATATATACGAGCACCAAATATATTTGTTGTTCGTGTGCCTGCTTGCTTATGCTGACTTTAGACGATATGTTTTTTACATATGGCTTGTTAGGTGTGTGAGACATATGCAACTTCCCATGTTTGTCAAAATTGTCAATTTACAGACGGTTTATAATATTTGCTTTTACACGTACATCTGACATAACCTCTGAGTGTTCACAACAGCTTAGTTTTTGCACAATTTTCGTAAATATATAAAGCGCTCTTTGCTTTTTAATGTTTTTTCAGCCAAACCACACTTTTGGTAATTTAATACAGCTGATGTCAGATGAAAATAGAACACGCTCTAATTGAAAATTTTTCATCTGACTTTGCTTCTGTAAATGTCATCTGACAATGTTTCACACGGCATGTATCAATTTTGCAGTGGGAAATTTGACAAGTCAGATGTAAAATACATGTCGTCTAAAGTCAGCATTATGGGTTTATGATTTACTTTGCAAAAAGAACAATAAAAATGTATAGGTACCAGTGAGCTGCAACAAGTGTTACCAAGCCGTCTTATTCACTAGCGCTAAATAACAAGTACAAGCCAATCAAGCCTTTTTGCAGTTTTGTTCACTTTCAAGTATAATACACGAACCAAAAAAATCAGCAACAAGTATGTCTTATTCGCAACATTATACTTGCATTGATTAATTATGGACTTGGACTTGCTTACGAACAATCGCTCACTTGTAGCTCGGCTGTTTATGTGCATGATTTGATGGTGATCGAAACAAAAACAGTCAAGTTACTCTACAAGTATATTTTTGTGTTTGGCAAAGTATTTGCAAATATACATATATGTGCGTGTATGTAATGTTGGTTTTGTTATGCCACTTTGTAAAGAAGAAACAACACGAATGAGGATTGTACGCAACAACTACAATAGCACGAACATTTTATAGCATATGTATGTATTGTGTGTGTATTAAAACAAGTAACTCGAGCCGGCCATAAAGAGTTTTACAAGAATGATGCAACAGCATGTTTGTTTCGATCCGGTGAGGTTACAATCATACCAAAGAAAGCAATCACAAATATTCACGACCATTGCAAACACAAGTACTTAAAATTGAGTTTTTGAAAAGAGCCTATTGAGTTTACAATCATTACTTGTTGTTGAACAAAAACGGTTGCATCGCAAAAAATCAGAGTAGATGATTAGGTACACTTGAAAGTTTACCACTTGTTGCAGCTCACTGATAGGTACGTAAAATATTAAACAAAACGGTGTTTGCTAATACTTTGTTGTATTGTTGTATATTTGTCTCTTTTTATTAATATTATACATATATTTGTATATTGTTTATTTTGTTCACCGACGGCAAATTAATGCTTGTTTCTACTTCGAGAGTAAGTTGCGAACTGCGAAGAATATGAAATCACATTTGCCAAGCCCATCAAGCCGCCCCCAACCTACTTAAGGGAGAAAAACTCAAATGAGTTAATTAAAAACCCAGTAATACTAATCGGTGAACAGGCGTTTTACGTCATCCCGATAAAACGAGGCTCGATTGAAGAGACAAAAATTAAAGTTAATGAAGAAAATCATTACCGCACAGTAGTTTCGCATTTTAAAACACAAAATAAAAATGTCTACATATACCAACTTAAAAGTGAAAAAGTGCACTACCTGGAGGTAGTAATAAAAGGCATTGAGTCATACGTGGATCCAGAAGAGGTAAAAGCTGGTCTGCTAAATAATAGTTTTAAAGTGAAAAATTTTACTAACATTAAAAATATAGAGCGAGTCCCCCAACCACTATCAGGTGACATGAAATTATATAATTCTTGGAAAAATAACCGACTTCAGTACAAAGACCAAAATACTTCATTCCTTTTCATATAAACAATTTTGAAAATCGGTGTGCTAATGGAAGAATTGTTCGCTAATAAATATGTTGGGTGGTGGCGAGGAAGACTTGCCCCACCCAACTAATAAAGTTGTTTCTATTGTGTATATTTTTAATTAAAAATATAATTTTTTTTGTCTGGAGCTCGTTTGATTCCGATCCCTATTTTTCTGAAATTACAGGGATTCCCGGAAATAAGAAATTTTATTTTCTGTTTTCCGGGAATAGGACAAGTCCGGGAAATTATAAACCCTAATATTTACTTAGCTAATAAAAATAATATTGTTAATAAATCCATTTTCTCTTATATAAAATAGTTTTTCATGACATTAATATTTTAACTAATTTCTTAATTATACATTTCAGTTAAATTTTTTATCTGAAGTGAAAACTTTAGTTAAATTTGTCAACGATAACCAAGTAGGAGTTTCAACTTTAATTACGCGAAATTTGTATGAAAGCAGTTTACATGGAATATCATATGATGAAATAAAAAAGATATGTAAACTTGATTTAAATATTGTTGATTTAAATACCAAAAGTGATAACGAAGAAGAAGTCGTTGGGTTCGCTGAGGTGCTTGAAATTCTTAAAAATCATATATGGTCTAGTGTTCACATCTCAAATCATGATAATTCTAACCGTAAGTAAAAACTTTAATTTAATATAAAATGGTTTGTATTTTACTTTGTTAAAAAAGATTACTATTATTTTTTTATTTATTAATTTATTCGAGATATTCTTAACAATTTATATTTCAAAAATATACATATCTGTTGTAATGAATACGATGCGCCACCTTGTTTATATGTTATAAGCAGTGGGGCCATTTTAGCATTATTGCAGCTACATTTAGCATGTTATATTTCAATTTAGCTGCAAAGTCTCTATTTAGCAGTAAGCATTATTTTTAGCATTTTAAAATTATTTATTTGGCATTTTTTATCATTTTCCCCCAATAAATATAAAATTTTATGAAATTACAAATTACAAATCAATAAGTCAAAAAAACAACAATAAATTTTGTAAAACTGCTGTATTTTACTTGTAGTTTTACTTGTAGTTTTGAGAAAATATATACAAGTTACAAGCCTACAAGAAATATACACACAAAACATCAACAGTTTTACGAAATTTATTTTTGTTTTGTGTGTATTTTACTTCGTTTTATACGTTTGTTCAATTATAAATGATCCATCTACAGATGATGTAGAAAAACTTGTATTTCATATGAACGAGTATACATACTTCCCTATTCTGTAGAAGGGCAACGGGGTAGGAAAATGCCATTACTTCAATTTCATGTAATTTGAAAGAGAGTTGAAGAAAAGCTTAAAAATTAAATATTTATATTTTAAATGGTTCGCTGTTTTATTGTGGTTTATAAGTTTTTCATATGAAGTAATTCGTTAGTTATCTTTACAAAAGGTCTATAACTTTTACATATATTCAAATGTTATTTTGAACTCTGCTGTGAAAAAAATAAGTAAAACTAATAGTACGTTTCTATTATGAGCAAATTATGTGGATTTAGGTAAATTACTTTGAAGTGTTTCCACTCAGTTTCTGAGTGATTTGGTGTTCGAATTTTCGTGGTCAAATGATGCACTTACTTTATAAGGTGTACGCAGCAGCTGTAATTGAATTTTTTCCATCTATAGTTTGACATTTCAAAATAATTGAAGTTGTGTGTATTTAGTCGAATTATATGGGTTTATCCAAAGAAATTTATTATTCAGGCTGAAGTTCGTTCAATTTAATTTTTTCAATTAAATCATTTTTTATTGAGAAATAATTAATCAAAGCATGTGGCAATTGAAAACTACAAAGGCCAAGCTTAAAGCCAGGAAACATAGAGCTTTAATGCAATTGGTTTAATGCCAGATATTTACCGTTTGACTTTGGAGGCCGACTAGCCTAGAGTATAGAGAGCTCTGACGATGGGATTGTGGTTAATCCCGAAAACATCGATGTTCAGTTCGACCCTTACAAAAGTCAAGAAATGGGTCTTTGTACTTTTCAATTGCCACATACTCTGAAAAATTATTTCTCAATAAAAAATGATTTAATTGTAAAAAATAAATTGAACGAATTTAAGCCTGAATAATAAATTTATTTGGATTTCAAATTAATGAAATTTTCTTTAATGTCATTTATTCGAAATTGTCAATCACAATTGATGGATGACTTAGGGATGGAGTTTGTAATTTTAAAAGCAACGCAGGGTTGCATAGAGTATTTTCGATATAATTTGGAGCAAATTAAGTCATTTGAGATAATTTGCCTATATGAAAAATGTATGGGAAATCATGTCGCAAATTACTTAATTTTCGCAAATCAAATATTTTTGCCGAAACTACGTATATGGAAACGCACTATAATATAACATTTTCAGGGCGTTTAAAAATAAAGGATATTTTTTCATTCATTGCAACAGAAAAATACGTTTTTTTGTATTAGACATATATTTGCGAAGAGGATACCTAATCTTTGCAAATGAGGATGATGCGCTCTATGAATATAATTAATAATTTTTACAAAAATGGTCGATACAGAAATTTAGACAAATAACTGAGACAGCTTAAGCATGTATAAAAAAAACAAACAAACAGCTTTGATTGTAAGTATTGATAAAAATGTCCCTCAAAGCGAAAAACAAACAAAAAAGTGTGGATTAAATCAGATATAGGGGATTTCAGTTAACTAAATTGAGTTGAAATAAAAAATGAATGCAAGAATTTACATGAAAAGTCTTGTCTATAGCTTAATACTCTGTTCAAATTTGCGAAAAAGGTTGAAAGTATGCTGCAATTGTGTACGTTTTAAAAAAAAAACCCAATGTGTTGTTTGTCGTAAATTCCACACGAAAAAAGTGGTGCTAATATTATTTCGCATAAAGACTCAAAATGTTGTAGATACATTTCATATATTTTTCACAAAATAAACAGAGTACTACTTCTGCAACAATTTTTCGTGAGCAGTTCGTGTAAATTTTTTTTATATGGACTTTTGAAAGCACTTCGCACGAAATGATGAACAGAGTACCATGCTTATTTCGTAACAAAAATTAGTTAAAGAGCTGATGTTTCCTTATAAAAAGCGTCCACCTTCATAAGTGGTAAAAGTGAACAGGAACGCTGATGAGACGGTGTAGCGGCTTGTCGAAAATAGTCTGATTTAAATATAACACTCCACTCTTAATAAAATAAATTGAATTTACATTAATTCAAGTATTGAACTAAAAAGCAGAAAATAATAAATTTCAGACTCAGTTCAAAAATAAAATTAAATACAAATTGTTTATGAAGTACTCCACATTGGGGACTTTTGCAAAATAAACGGTAATAAATCTGGAACTTCCAAACTACTGATTGGATTTATCTGAAACTTCGCTTTACAACGCGTACCTTGGTGGCCTTCTGGTTGAAGCACAAGCGGAGTTATAGTGGGCCAAAGTTGACTACCTGGGACTCAAGAAAACTTCTGAGGCTTGTAACTTTTTTAAATGCTGCCCGACATGTGTTTCAGTATCTCTTATAGTTTAGAAGATATTTGACCTTAAAGAAAAAAAATTTTTTTTGTCTTGACTTTTTTTTAGTATTTCGGTAATAACTTTTTAGTTTACAGTTGGATTTCATATTAAAAACCAGCGTGCGATTTTTTTACAAAATTCTAAGTAAAATTCGAAAAAAAAAGTTTTTTAATATCTGCATTCTTGAAGTCGGCAAAAACCTAAACAATCAAAATTTTTAAATTGACTTGGAAAAATCATGTTTTTTTTTTCAAAAAAAAAGTATCTTCATTATTTTAAATTTTGTGAAAAACTTTGCTTACCACATTCACTCTTCAATTAGATATTGTAAAAGGCAATTCATTGACAATGTCCTTAGCGCCAATAATTTTGTATTTTGGACATGTACCCTACATTCAGCAACGGCCGAAAATCGTCAATTTTAAAAATACTTTTTGAGTTTAAGGGCCTATAAAAAATGGTGATGGTCGATATTGAAAATTCCAAAAAAAAACTTATAATGTATATAGTCCTAAAAATTTTGGCAAAAATTAAAGAGCGCCTTTTCATAAATGTGGCTATAAGCGTAGCCAAAATTTACGAAAAATAGGGTTTTGTATTAAAATAATTATATTTTCTCAAATTAAAATTTTTGACTTCTATATGAATCTCTTTACTACGCCTGAAAAAATTATTCGAATATCTTTTAGTGATATTGAGATATGCCGATTGTAGGGTATGCAATTCAAAGAATATTAAGAATTCTTTTAACTTCTTTCCTTTTATTCACACAACTGTTATAATTTCTACAACTCTACTTAAACCACATAAAAACAACAAAATGACATTTCTAATGTTATACAAAACGTTTATGTACACTTTTCTTAACTGGGGATGTCCATGAGCAATAAACTTGGAAATAATTATTTTCTCATCTGTCAAATTCTATTTCCAATATCATATGTTCACGTGTGGACCGCAGAAACATTTATTTGCAAATAAATTGCGACATAATTGTTCAAACTTATGTTCAAGAAATAATGTTGAACATAAGCTGTCAAATTTGATCGGCATTTGTTCTTTGCGTGAATTAAACAAAAGAAACTTCTAGCTGTGGTAAAAACACAATGTTTTTTTAAATAAAAAAAAGCAAATTAAAATAAAATAGTTTTAAACAAAAAACATCGATCCATTCACAGTGAATTTTATAAATTTATGTCCAATACCACAATACGTGTTCTATAGCTCAGAACATTAGCCTGTACATGAACATATTTGTGATGTTATTCTGCCGACGTTATTTCTTGTGTTCGGAAATAAATATTGCGTGTGGAGACTTGCAGTAATAATGCAGTAATAAAGTGATATATTTTTATCATGACAAATGTCAAATTCCATATATGAAAAACAGCTAACATTTTTGCTTTTATGTATTTTGATACATAGTGTTGTATTGCTAATTTTGTTACGAATTTTGTTTAACTTAAATAGTTTAGTGGCATTGTCGATCAAATTAAAAAAAAACATACTTAAACGCTTATAGCAAAGACTTCAAGCTTTAATTTAAAGTATATCATGCATTCCTGCGTGGTAAATTCGCAAAGATATTTGAAGCTAAAATTGATATTTCGATAATATGAATTTATTGAAGGTATATATTAGGTGCATACCATCTATAAACCTATTTTAAAATTGTCATGTTATATACATTTTTAAATGCAATTTTATGAAATTTTGCTTAAAAGTAGCTTATTACACCGTTTTAAAATTTTATAAATACGGCTGTAAGAATGTTTTACGCTGTTATTTTGTATTTCTTGTTAATTTTACCATGAATTCAATTCATTGGGTAGTATCAAAGTATTTAATACAAGTACGCTCACTTCGTCTGGTTAACATCAGCTGATTTCTACTAAATTGTCAAATAATTTTTAATTCCTTTTCCAGTTTATACCCAGCAAACATATAATATATTCTTTGAAGCAAATTGTTAAAAAAAAATTATTTTATTTGAGTATAAATTCGGATAATATTTATTTAATATATAATGTCCTCGCTATAGCTGGTAATTTTGCTCTTTATATACCGTCAAATTAAATGCAAACGGACTACACTTTTATTTTTTTACTGGAGAAGCAAACAACTAAAACTTTAAGCTTAAGACCCATCACTCTTGCAATAAAAGTGTGCAATTTTTCATATTGTACAATAATATTTCCAATGTGTATTTCGTATTAGAAGGTGGTACAATATAATGAAAAGGCTTTTGATTTTTGTTGCAGAATCAAGAAAATTGTGTAGTGTTGGTAATTTTGTTAAGTTTCGTTTTTCACTGTAAGAAAAATTGGGCAATATTTTGTTTGAAATTATTGCGCCATTTATTGCATAGTATAGGTCAAAACGACAATAATATGTTCAATAATATATTCAATAATATTGTATAATAAATGACACGCTTTATAAAAATTTTATAAATCATGGATTTTTTTACAAACGTAAGAATTTGTAGCATAGTTTAATGGCTACTTAATATTGGGTACATGTAAAACTTTTCGTATGATATGCTCGACATCATTCACAAATTTGAAGCCTAGTACGGCTTTATGTATACTGCCGTTAGCCTTTAATTAAATGTGTGGATGGCGTGTGCTTTGAAAGAAGTGAAAGTGTAGCTCTTTAAAACTCCTTTTACTTTTTAAGTTCCAAATTTAAAAAATGTGCAAAAAAATTATAATATTCGTTCCCAACTTCAGAAAACATTTGCTCTTCTTCTTCAGAAAGGTACAGAAGTACATTCGCAACTATTCTCAAGTCATCCTCACACGTTTCAAACTTGATAAAGAGTTTGACTTTAAATTATTCTAAGTTAAATATGAAACCCGCATGTATATTTCTATACTTACTTGGATTGTTACCACAAAAAGGCATCTTGTTGATGTTTGAATTTATCTTTAAAAAATATAATGAATATTGAAAAATATTATAATTTTGAATAAATATTAGAAATAATGATAATATTGAATAAATATGAAGAGTTAAAATTTTTAAAGACAAGAGTGCAAAATTGGTAGTAAGATAACTTTATCATTGTATGGAATACACATAAACTTGAAGTCAATTTCCAAAATGGAGAACTTCTCTAATTCACCAAGAGAAGATGCATCGGCGCTGCAAATTCCAATTCCCATGGAGTTCATCGGTTCCTCAAAGAAACTATTGATATTTTTTAACCTTTTGCCAAAGACGTACTTTTCCCCACCGTCATCTTTAAAGCATTGAATGTCTATTGGAATATAAGGTTTGATGCAACAAAGATTATCTACCTTTTTTTGATGTGTAGAGACAGTTGTTGAAATAAAAACATAAACCTTTGTTATTGAGGATTTTAAACCCTTCGTTTGGAGTATCGAGAACATATTTTTCGTAGTGAACTCTTAAAAATCTGTTGCAGTATATTTGTTGGTTTCTTGACATACTTTTTCATTGTCTGCAAATAATTTTCGAAATCATACGCAGATGATCCAGACATTATGCCTATTTCCTTAATGCTATCTGCAATAAATTGTGGACGTTGTAGGATACGCTGTTATCTCCGAAAACTAAAGGAAAATTGTGCACAAATAATTTTAGCAATTCTTTTGCCGAATCCAAATTATTGAGATAGCTCTTAGGGCATAAAAGTAATCTACATGAGCAATGTAGAAGCAGGAACACGTAGTAAGTATCCTCAGGAATTTCGTCTTTGAAAACTAATAGCCCTGTATAGAGAAGAAATTGTCGAAACTCAGTGGCCTTCCAGTTTGCAATGTCAACAAAATTTCTTGGTTTTCTCACAAATTCCTTTGGAACTGATTTATGTAACAAATCTAACTTTCGTGACATGCTGAGTTTATTATTTTTGCTGACACTTTCAACCATTTTTCCCTGCAATACTCTCAAAATAAATTTCCGCATAACTCCTAAATGCAGTAAATGCATACTGCTTATTGATATTTGGCTAATCATTTTGACACCGATGGTTTCTAATGGTGTTTACGTGTTTTGAAAATCCAATATATGGTGGTTTTGGATATTTTCGGTTTCTAAAATCGTCATCGGTTATTAACTCTCCTGCTTCAGTACTGTATGTTAACGTATTCCCAATTTTTTTTTCCTATTTGTGTGCATTTAGTACATCCATGAAGAGATGCATGACTTGGTACCCCACAAATGAATGCTTTAGCAGGAGCATCACAAACAACGGGCCGGCCCGTATTTCCAGACTAAAATAATGTTTGCGAATTAAAAGTCCATTTGCTGCGATGTTTTTTATTTCCTCCACAAAATCTTCTAAATAAGACTCAATACTACTTGGCTTTTTAAAGCCAATTAAAAGTCCATTTTCTGCGATGTTTTTTATTTCCTCCACAAAATCTTCTAAATAAGACTCAATACTACTTGGCTTTTTAAAGCCAATACCAACTGGAACAATGTGAACATTTTTTGTATTTACAATTCTTATTAAAATTGGCCAAAGCTGAGCCCTTGGACTTTTAAATAATGGCAAGCCGTCAATATTTACGTCAATAAAAATTTTTTGTAGTCCGAAAACGACTTCTTCCATTTTCTGCTGATGTTTTCTTATACCTAAATGGCAATACATTCCGGGATGCACATTTTTTATGTAAGGCTTCTCAATTATTTTGGGCAAAATTGTTTCCGCTTTTTTTGGCACATTAAAATTATTGTCCCTTAAAATGGCCAAAAGTTCTTCAAAAGCATTCCTTGAAATATTATTTTTTAAGTACCACTTTCCTAACTTGTCAGCGAATGTCTACGTTGGAACATTGCCTGCAGAGTCACATATTAGAACATTGCCCGCAGTCTCACATACTTCTTCTAACGGGTCAGGTGTTAAAACAAAATCATTTTTATCATTATTAATATTTTGCACTTCTTCCACAGAACTGTTTGTTAATCTACTTAGGTACTCCTCACGCTGTTTTTTTTTTTTTTTATCAATCTCGCCATGTTGCGTTTACTCATTTTTTAGTTTAATATTAAATTATATTACTTAATAACTTACTTTGTATGACCAAAAAATACCAGAATTAAATCTGTTTTTAAAAAATAACACCTTAGTTGCACAACACAATCAATTTCAATTACACACGGAAGGCTGAATGATTGACAATGATACATAAAATTGCAATTTTAAACATGTTTACTTCAAAAAAGTTGCCATAACACAAAAATATTCACTTTATTTATTAAATTTCGTATAAAAATGTTAAAATAAATACAATTTGCGTAAAAACACAATCTGTCAACCTCGAAATCAATGTAAAAAACAGTTATATTTGTTTTTTGCTTCTAGAAGCTTCCCGTTGTATTTTCTATTTGTTGTTTCATTCTTAAAAATTGCGTAGTTTTGGTCTAACATAAAGAGAATAACATGCAATTTAGAGAAATCGTCACTTTTAGAAAAGAGCGGTTGTAATTTCTTCATTTACCTTTAGTTTTTGGCACTTTTAGACTAGTACAAATCTGCACATGTTGCGAAAGTCTCATTGAAACTAGTATTATAACTATCCCAAAACTTTACTAGTTACAATTTGAGCTGCAGGGTACTTCTATGAGTATTGCTGATGTTGGATTTCCTAATCCGTTGATTTGCCTATATGTATATGCTATTGTTGAATTTGAAGTCATTTTGCTCCAGTGGGGCTTTTAGCGTGCTTGCGAGTTGCATTGAAAATTCCACGTCTTCTGTTTTGTTGAGTAGTGTTTTATGTAGAATGTTTATTGTCTCTGTTGTTGGTATTGATGGATATGTCTTTTATATCAAATGAGACTAGTTTAGTATTTTCTGTTATCTGTATGCTCCCTATCTTGTTAACTAATTCTGTGGTGTTGGCTATTGTGTGTTTGTTCTCTAGGTCTAAGGTATAATTCAGTATTGTTTTTAAGTATTTCGATAGTCTATAGCTCGGAGCAGATTTGTAATTAATTATGGGTCTCATTGGCGTGTTTGGCTTGAGCATCTTCGGTAAAGCGATCATAGATGGAGCGGACGGGTTCATAAGTGTTAATGAATATGATATGCCTGGCTTTATTACTTTGGTTGCCTTTTTTATTATTTCCTTGACCTTTGCCTGGTATTCGTCTGTAGGATCTTTCCTAATTCTCCTGCATTTAGTATCCACTATTAACTGTTCCGTTTTTCCGATGTACTCATCCTTGTTGATTAATACCGTTGTATTTCCTTTATCTGCTTTCGTTGCTACGATATTGTTAGATTTACGTTTTTGTTTCCGATTTCTAACTGTTTTGCATTCCTTGTTTGGACTCCTTTTGGATTTGACTTCCTTCTCTATTATTCGTTTGCATGTGTATCTGGCGTGATCCTGCTCCTCGTTTGGACAGTAAAACAGAAGACGTAAAATTTTCAATGCAACTCGCAAGCACGCTAAAAGCCACATTGGAGCAAAATTACTTCAAATTCAACAATAGCATATATAGGCAAATCAACGGATTAGGAATGGGAAATCCAACATCAGCAATACTCATGGAAGTATTTATGCAAAACTTAGAAGAGAAATACGTAGAGGTCTTAAAACCCAAATTTTGGGGTAACATTCTATGCAAGATACGTGGACGATATTACTTGTGTAGTAGAAGGAAATATGGAGGAGCGAATTCTGGAGGATCTACTGAACAAGCAACACAAAAACATTAAATTTACAATGGAAGTGGAAGAGAACGAAAGGATAAATTACCTAGACCTAACGATTAGGGCAAACAAGAGCTTAAATAGAATGGTATACGAAATATACAGAAAACCAACTGCTACAGATACAATAATACACAATTCATCAAACCATCCTCAACAACATAAAAACGCAGCAATTAGGCAATTAATAACGAGACTTGAACGAATACCCCTAACACGTGAAGCCTATATGAAAGAGATAGGAATAATATATAACATAGCGGAAAACAACGGATATAAAAAAGACCTAGCTGACAAGATTAGAAAGGATATCGAAGCAAGTAAGAAACGGAACAGAGAACAGGAACAAAAAAGGAAAACCTGGGCTATGTTTACGTATATGGGAAAATCAACATATAAACTGGCAAAATTTTTTAGAAAACACAACATTAAAACGGCATTCCAAACAAGAAACAACTTGGGTAGAATACTGCAAAACAGAACAAACGAAACAGACTTCCTAGATAAACAAGGAGTGTATAAATTAACTTGCACATGCCGACTCAGTTATATCGGACAAACTGGAAGAAAGATAAAAACAAGATTTCGCGAGCACATCAGAGACCGAGAGAACCAGGAATAACACCAGAATCGAATTTCGCAAACCACATATTCGACAACAATTGTACACCAGGACATATTAGAAAAACAGTTAAACTAATACATTCACAACATAAAGGACGGCGACCGAACGTATTAGAGAACATGGAAATATACAAGCAACAAATATTTGACGGAAGAATAATAAATGAACAAATAAACACTGCTTCAGACGTAATATTTGAACCATTAAAATATTTTTACACAAAAGAAAACAATATTCCAGGCAACGTAGTAGAAAATTATCAAGACAAAAGGATTACCCAGAAACGTACAATTACGGATTATTACCTACGTAGGGATAAAACAACTGATAACTAATAGAGCAGATTATAAACAAAATACTAAACACAAACATAAAGTAAGACGAAAGTAAGAGAAACAGGTAGCAGTTAGAGACACACAAAATCATATAGAGGCGGGAGAGAGAGATAGGGAGCAGAATACAAAGGGGTCAAGGAAGGAAATTAGGTATACAGCCGAATTATAAAAGAAACAGCGGACAACAGAAAAACGATTTAGTATTCAATAGAACACTGAAGATGGCACATAGCCGAAACCGGTCTGCTTACAATCCAAATATGACGTGGGATGACGGAAAATCGTTCCAAATTAAAATTTCAAATTGAAGAAACATAAAACAAACAATAAAATAGTATTTGTGTGTGCAAAAGAAATAAGTTTTAGTGCATTTTAAACTGTGTTGGCATTTTGACGCTTTTTTGGTCTTTTTACCCTTTTATTTTTTCTAATTACCCTTTTTTAAGAATGGATATTTTTGAATCTGTGTATATGTGCCACCGCCCAAAGGCATGTATCGATTTTTTTTGAAAGGTGGCTCACACTAAAATCTTCCAACCTATGTTTGAAGAAAATTGGTCCAGCCGTTTTGAAGTTATCGTCAATTTTCTTCGGGCTTTTAAAATGTTTAATTTTTTAATCAAATTTATTTCTAAAAGTATGGTTGAAGTCTACTGATGGTTTGGTTATGCACCAATGAAATGGAAGCATATAGACATGGTAAACCCACAACAAATGAAACTTTTATAAATTAAATAAATTGATAATAAAATAGATCATTTATTTTAAAATTTTAATATGCATTTTATGTTTAAAGTTTGCTGCGCACTCTACCCCTTTTTGACCGTAAATTTTACCCTTTTTTATGTTTCATTTGTGAAGCAAAACAACACATTTTCATATTTTTTGTTATAATTAGCATTTTTTCTCTTGACGCTTTTTACCCATTTTTTCTTAATTTTTTACCCGTTTTTACTAAACACGGTCTTTTGCTTCATTTCTGATGAGTGTGGAATTGCAGCTCTCAGTGTGTTGGATAACAAAATACCCATAGGTGTGAAGAGAGTTGTCGATTTTTTTTGACAGAAGGCCAGTTGACTATCTACGTATTATCCATGACGAGAACCTCGTAACTCAAACGAAAAAAAAGGAATTACTAAATTGCATTAGGGACTGTTCACATATTACGTAACGCTCAAGAGGGGATAGAGTTCGACTTTTGTTATGATTTGTTACGGAGGGGCGAGAGAGGGGGTCTTTAAAAATGTTACGTAATAAAAAACTTTTATTAATTTTGTACAATAATATATTTTTTTCATTTATTTATTAACAACACAGCACAACAAAATGGGGTTTTTTTGTGTGTTTAAATAGAAATAACTGATTCTTATGTATTTTTATCTCCTGATTACGATGGCGTCATTAGTCTTACCCTAGCAGCTCTAGTTTTAAAGATATAGTGTCATTTATCTTTTGAATAATTTACCCCACTTTTAGTATTATTCGCTTAATATTTCACGAATGGTCCTCCAAACTTTAAAATACTTTCTGGATTATTAATTTACATAAATTCCTTATGTGTATTTTTGTCCGCTGATTACAAAAAAAATTTATTATTTTTCTAGCACCTCTAGTTTCAGGGATATTGTGCATCATATTAAAAATACTTTAAATATTTCTTTTTTCGCGCCATTCAAAAAAAATTGTTTTTTATAATATTCGGTCGGTGATTTTAAATCTATTTTTGATCCGTTTTGATTATATTCTAATAATTTGTCATTAAAAATTCAAATTTTTCTTTAAAGTTGTTTTTTTACATCGTTAAAGCTGCAAATTTCAAATATACGATATAATCAGCACAAAATCATGGAACCAACACGTGACCATGGAAATAATGACTTATAAATTGACAAATGTGATATAAAAACAATTTTATTTTTTGGATGGCATGAGAAAAGAAATGTTAAAGCATGTTGGAAACTAGAGGTGCAAGAAATATAATAAAGCTATTTTCGTAATCAGCGGACGAAAATACATAAGGATCAGTTGCTTTAATTTAAAATAAATTAAAATATAAAAGTCTTAAGGACTAAACCAAAAACAGGATTTTTAACATCCTTGCAATAACAGTAAGATATTCTGATATAACTCCTCTTTCTTTTTGGTTTAAAAAACGTTTCAACTAGCAAATCTATAAATCAGTAAACATATAAACCATACATTAAACGCATAAAATTGGGCGTTTAGACCACCAATAGAAACGATATATTTTTGATCGATATCCCACCACAAAACCAGCTATTTTTGACATTTATCATGGTGCTGCCACAATATTATCGTTTTAACTACGGATAATACATGGAGAAGTGATTTACTGCTGTTGGGGCTTATGCTGACTTTAGACGATATGTATTTTACATCTGACTTGTCAAATTTCCCAATGCAAAAGTGATACATGCCGTGTGAAACATATGAAACATTGTCAGATGACATTTACAGAAGCAAAGTCAGATGAAAAATTTTCAATTAGAGCGTGTTCTATTTTCATCTGACAAGGTATCTGACATCAGCTGTATTAAATTATCAAAAGTGTGGTTGTGTGGTTTGGCTGAAAAAACATTAAAAAACAAAGAGCGCTTTATATATTTACGAAAATTGTGCAAAAACTAAGCTGTTGTGAACACTCAGAGGTTATGTCAGATGTAATTGTACATGTACGTCTGAAAGCAAATATTATAAACCGTCTGTGAATTGACAATTTTGACAAACATGCGAAGTTACATATGTCTCACACACCTAACAAGCCATATGTAAAAAACATGTCGTCTAAAGTCAGCATTAGGCTACATTAAAATTTTAGTCTAGTTTAACAAAACTAGGGTTTAAACGTTCACTGATTTATTAGCAATTAATATATAAACTTCAGACATGGCAAGAGTAGTTTACTACTGTACATTAGTGTGAAGCATTGGTGTATGAAGGAAAAAAAGTCATCCAATAAATTTCGCGTACCTCCGGAATGTTGCATCTAGCTAAATTGTATACAAAAAATATTTTTTTAGTTTTTTGCGATATATCTTTTAGCCCTCTACCACGGCTGGAAGCTAGAGAAATTATATGAATTTTATTTTAATTTGCTTCATTAATATAGAAAAACATTTTTTATAATTTTTTTAAGGCAACACGTAAAGAACATTTTTGTACAGAATGAAAAAAGTTTAAGATCGAGGAGATCTGATAAAATATAAGAAAGTTATAAGCCATTAAGTGAAAAAAAGCTGATTTTATTTCCCATACATAACTATTTTCAATCAAAAAAATTTTTAATACAAACTGATTTAAATTAATTTTGTATGAAAAATAACTAAAAAATAATATATGTAGTTGTTTTCGCTTAAGGTCTAATAACTTTCTTATTTTTTATCAAAATTTAGCGGTTGCATCCATCATGTGATCGTCACAAAATTATCTTTTAAATGCAGCCCGAAAAAAATATATCTAGTATATTTTTTCATCTTTATTGAGAAATAAGTCGGAAGTTATTATTATTTGGCTTAAATTCAAATTATCTTTAAGAGTGGAATATTAGAATATCTAATCAGACTAGCAGAACGGATTAGTACTACTTATTTCGACAGCCGCTGCGCTGTCATCATCAGCGATCTTTGTTCGCTTTTACCACGTTTGATCGTGGATACTAGTATTAATGAAACATCAGCTATTTAACCAAATTTTATGAGGAAATAGAATATGAGTTATCCTATCCCATTCCTTTTTTTATTAATATGGTGAGCCAAACAAATTTCGCCTTCTGATTCTTTACTCCAAATTTTCCAACTCTTATTTTTAAGGCCTCATTAGCCATTACTTTCTGTCGCGGTTCTGTTCCCTTCTGTGTCTAAATTTTTGTAGTTAGTCTTTCTGAAAAAACATATTTGACAACCAGTATTGCCACGATTAATAATTTTTGCAACCTAATTGATCAATCAATAATTTTAACTAACCAGATTTAAGCCTTTTTTAAACTTTAAAATTTTTTCCTAATATATATCTAAATTGCATGATGAAAATGTAGGGTGCATTCGTAAATTCAGTAATTGTGCAATAATCAAAGTCCTGCGTTCACCAACTAGCATTTGGTAATACTTTTCTTCGTCAAAAGTTTCTGTACGCGAACAATTGGCAGTGCTGACAATTGTTGCTTAACGGTTGCATATCTCTTTCGTTTTATCATACCATCTTAAGGTCAAAATCGAGTTAACGGCATACTCTGGTTCACCTTCTTACCATCCTCATTTGTGTCCAACCCGATTTTCAAATACATACTCAAATTTTCGAAAAAAATTGTTCACGGGTTATTTTTTAAATTTCTACAACAATAACAACAGATTTTACAGTAAATCGATAATATCTCCAAACACTATTTTTAGACTTAAGATGTTCTGAGAAACGACACAGATTTAGAATCTTAACATATAAATAAATTTAAAAAATTATGTTGTTGCATTTATTATTGGGGAAAAAGTAGACACCAACTGTGGTAAAAAAATATGAAAGCGGCAACTCCGTCAACAACAAAAGCTTTTTATATAAATTAATATTTTACAATATAAAGCGTCTTGTAGGCTTAATAAAAAAATAAACAACCACAAAAATCATTTTATATATGAATCTGCATATTCTTTATAATAATGATCAATAAATTTTATGCTACGGCTATTTTTTTTTAAGAGAAAAGCTTTATCTATCTGTCACTTAACGCCGCACGTTGGGAAAAACATAGTAAAGACGCTTGCATCGCCCATCAGAATTAGAAGGTGAAATTTGTTCAGCTCATCATATTAATAAAAAAAGGAATGGGATAACTCATATTCTATTTCCTCATAAAATTTGGTTAAATAGCTGATGTTTCATTAATACTAGTATCCACGATCAAACGTGGTAAAAGCGAACAAAGGCTTGCGAAATTAGTATAGGGTGTTTTTTTTATTGGTATAGAACTTTAAATTAAAATAAAACAAAAAAAATATTTTTAATATCAACTAAACTGGCTTTAATGGATAGATAATTAAATGACATTAATGTCTAAATAGGGTTTGGGGCATGTGGCCGCTACGGCTGGCGAGTACAAAGCGCAATCTATAACACCAATTTTCACACACTTTTCGCAGCATTTGCGCCCGTATTTTGCGAATAACTCTTCAAATGTTAATTTCCAAGATGTGCAATTGTCCTTGGTTTATCGGCGTAGACGAGTGACTTTACATAACCCCAAAGAAAATAGTCCAATGGGGTTAAATCACACGATCTTGATGACCAATTAACAGGAAAATTACGTAAAATCATTAGTTTTTCATTAAACTTTTTTCAAGCATTTCATATAAATTATTTAAATATCAAAGATTTATAAGCGTTGCTCTGCCCTGAGTATTTTCATTATAAAATTGCAAACCTTACTAGCCACAATGCAATTGTCAGCTGTCAAATCGGTTGTTAAGCAAAGCAGTGCTGCCCACTCAAAGATGTATACGTCAAGTCTGACAACCCTGTAGTACTAATCCGTTCTGCTAGTCTGATTAGATATTATAATATGCCACTCTTAAAAATAATTTGAATTTACATTAATTCAATTATTAAGAATTTAAGCCAAATAATAATAACTTCCGACTAATACACATTTTCAGTTCAAATAATAATTACGTACAAATATTTATTTAATGAATATCATTAAATTAATATCACTTTCAAATTCAGCGACCTCAAATTATCTTAGAAATAGTTTTTTGTGCAAGATATGGGATAAAATACTTGATAACTAATAGAGCAGATTATAAACAAAATATTTAACACAAACATATTAGTAAGACGAAAATAAGAGAAACAGGTAACAGGCAGAAATACACACAAACATGTAGACACATAATAGTAAGACAAAATTAAGACAATAGTAAGCAGCGTTGCCAGAATGATGATTTTATCATATTTTTAATGATTTTTAAACCAAAATATGATTTGATGATTTTTTTCCCCAAATGATGATTTTTTTTCTCGCAAATTATGATTTTTTATACTTATTATAGTATATGTATTATAAAAAGTTAGATAGGGCTAACTTTTTAAAAGTGCTATAGGAGAAGGATGAAACTTGTTTAAATTAAAAAATATATATTGAAAATTAGTGCAAAATTTTACAATACAGTTAAAAAAGGACCAACAAAGTTATATATTATTGCGAAATTTTGCACCAATTGTCCATATATTTTTCATTTAAACAAGTTTTATGCTTCTTCAGTAAAACTTTTAAAATGTTTGATAGGGCTTTCTGCATTTTCTGTGACGATATACATATAAATAGTTATTGAGACATATCATGCCTTACGTTTTATAGTTCTTTGGATCAAATAATATATAATTTTGAAACTTTTTTAACATAAAAGTTTATTGAAGTGCATTCATCAGCTTTGCAAGATGGTTTTAAATGACAAAACTATCAATTATGTTCGATGATAAAAAATTTTGTGGCATATACAAATAATGTACATATTATTTTATATTGGGTATGACTAATATTTCAAATAGCTATGTCAGTATAACTCACCCTAACTCGATAACGGATTATTCGATTACTCGAATATATAAGCCAGTCATGCTTAATAATTTTTTATGTTTCCAACTGTTTCGGAGTTCTTCAGAAATTACCGGCGAATTTTTTTTTTTTGCAAAATTAATTGCTTGTTTTAAAAAAACTCTTAAAAGAAATTAAAACTGCAAAGACTTTAAATTGTATCATTAGTCTGACAGGTAGGATAACTAGAAATAAAATAAGCCGATGGAAAACCGATGCAAAATGCTGATTTTATTTGCAATTAAGTGAAGGAGGTCCATTGATAAGAATCAAAATTTCCATACAACAGAAACATTTTAATTTGTGTGTGAGTATTAGTTCCCTCAACTAATTGTGAATAAAATCGACATTGGCTTTCGATTTTAATGGTTTATGGCTTATTATGTTCCTAATATACATACATAGCTTCCCTCTTCATTTTTGCATGACTTTTTGAAAACGAAAAAAACGCATCATTTTGCATGAAAAACGCATTTTCGCCGCTAATTTCTGCATAACTCCGAAGCAGTTGGAAATTGAAAAAATTAGATATGAATGACTTAAAGGTAACTTTATTCTGCATTTGTTGGTGCATTACTTATTGAAATTGGATAAACCATTCTCGAGTTAGAATAAACTATACTGATGTATTTAGTGAAAATCTTGGGAAAAAATTTAAAACGGATTTGTGGATTAAAGCTTAAATGTTCCACATACTTTTATTTAAAAGCTGAAAAATGGTTTTCTGTATACCAGTACATATAGTTGTGTTTAACGATTTTTTTTTGTCGCGTTGGAAGTGATTTTGTCGCATTTTTATATGTTCTTACAGTCATGGTGATATTTTATATACTTCGCTGATTGCATCCGATTTTCAAACTTCTTCACGAATTTTTTACAGATATCTTTTTAATATTGGTTGCATAAAAAGCAGTAACTCTCTTATCTAGATGACATGAAGGAAATCATATAATCTTAAAGAACGCGTTTTTGTTTTGGTTTTCTGTAAAAGTCACATTGTGCAGCCTTAGAATAAAAATTTCTGATGATTTTTTATATCCAAATATGATTTTTATACCACCAAATGATGATTTTCTTCGAAAAGCTTCTGGCAACGCTGATAGTAAGACAAAATAAGAGAAACATGTACCGGGTAGAGATACACAAAAGCATATAGAGGCGAGAGAGAAATAGAGAGCAAACCACAAAGGGATCAAGGGTGAAAGTTAGCTATACAAAGGAATTATTAAAGCAACAACGGACGACAACAAAAAACGATAAAGTATTTAATAGAACACTGAAGATGGCACATAGCTGAAACCGGTCTGTTTATCAACCAAATTTTCATTTAATAAAAAAAAATTAATTATCAAACTTATTGTTATGTTATCTTGGGTGGGGGTTCTTCATTTCGTTACGATCTGTTACTGGTTGAGGGGGGGCTAAAAATCGGAAAAAATGCGTTACGTAATATGTGAACAGCCCCTTACGTCTATAGATGTAACGTTTTATCGAGATACTGAATTGGGCTATTAGTTATTACCAGGGCTCGGACTTTCATGCAGCTAAAAATTGATTTTAAGCGCTTAACAAATGCACATAAAAATGAAAAATATGCATTTACCTACGAACAAAGTACCAAAACTAAAATAATACGAAAATATATATTTTTTAATTTTTTTATTATTATTAGAGAAAAAACACAAAGTAAACATAATTCGGCATATTATTTAATGCAACCGAACTTTAGTTGCATTGCCAGTCGGCAACTGAAATATTTTATTAATATTTTTTTCCAAAAATTTAGAAATATGCATTAAAAATTTTTTATAACTCCAAAAATATGCATTTATTGCCAAAATATGTAAAAATATGCACTTACCACAAAAATATGCAACTACAAATCGATCCCAAACTACTCAAAATATGACAATTCGCATAGATAATTAGCCAATACCTCTTTATTTATCACCACAAAAAACATGCATTTGCATGAAAGTCGAAGGGCTGGTTATTACTTACTTTTATTTTGAAAACTATTTTAACAAACAATTTTTCAATATACAAATCTAACATTAAACGTATTAAAAACAAAAAAGTTTTTATTTTTCAGAAATCTACAATTTGGAAGATGATGATGTAAATGTGGAGGAAGCCCTAAATGAATTTGAAGAGTTAGTTAACAAATTTCATCAGTTTAAGGATGTTTCTCAGAATATGTGCCGAGAAGAAGTTCTTCAAAACGCGGAAAACTTGGCGCAGCTTTTTGAAAATATGTTGAATGAAGATTGATTAAAATTAGAGGAAAATTATGTAAATGTTGAGAAAGCTCTAAATAAATTTGAAGAATTTCGTAACAAATTTCATCATTTTACATATGTTTCCCAAAGTACTTGCAGAGAAGTTCTTCAAAACGCGGAAAATTTTGCATAGGTTTTTGAAAATGTGTTGAATGAAGATTGATTATAAATTAAAAAAAGCAAATATATACATTGTTATTTATCATATATTACACAAACAAATTTTCTATTTTTTAATCTACTTTTCAGTTGTCCAATTAACCAATTAATTGAAATCGGGCTTCATAAATTATTTGAACAATCGAGTGTTTACTTCGGCCGAGTTATTTGAGTAAGGGCCATTATTACAACTTGACAATAGCTAAAAGCAGGCTTTTGTCGGACGGATAAACAGTTTATCATTACTACAAATTTACTTTAACCTACCAGGTAGGATGCACCTGACTTTAACTTATCGCTCACTTTCATTTAAAGTAAAGTTTTAACAAAGGTAAACCGTTTATTCGTCCAAAAAATCCTGCCTTTAACTATTGCCAAGTTGTAATAATTGCCCTAATTTGTACTTTAAGAATTAATTACTCGAGTTAATCGGAAAAATTTTCTATTTACTTGATTTCTTGTATTTTTATTTTATTTATTCAGTGGTGTCATAGAATCCACGTCGGTGTTGCTGATTATCGGTTTTGCAAACTAATTAATATTGGATTCATTTGGTTTCATGAAACCAAGTCGGTTGTGTTATTTTCGAATGCAGATAAAACCGATATTCAGCTGTTGTTTACATACATATGTATAATTGTCTACAATTTTAACTGTACTTTTTTATAAAATAAAAAAGTGTATTTATTGAAAATATTTAAAATTGTCTGTTAATTAAAAATAATAAATTTCTATAAAAATAGATACATACTTATATACATAAATAAATGAAATGGGCACTGGTGTTGTTGCATATTTTCTAATAGAGGAATAGCGATAAGAAAAGGTGAAAAAAAAGAATTTTCCCAGATTGCAGTAATCAACTTGAGCTGCCGGAGGCAGCGTACCCAACAAAAATATCCGTCTACCGGAAGCAGGTTTGCAAGAGAGCGAGAGAGATCGGTACTCTCCCTTATCAACCTTCTTCGATATTACATGATTTTTGTAGCGGATGTCCCACTTGGTAGATCTCGAGCTATGAGCTTCCTTCTGCGCATCCTAGATGCATTAATCTCACGTCTTTTTTATATGTACGAGGGCGGATCAATAATTCTGTGACTTTTCGAACTTCCCTCGTAGTTATATGAAATGCAACACTGTTCCCATCAAGTACCACCTGTTAATAGAGTACTATCAAATTTTGAGCAAGTGTTGCCATTTACTTTGCGGTTAACAGCTGTTCAAAACATACAACCTCGTGTATTTTTCTAAATATGGAAAAAAGTGCATTTCTAGTGCTCATTACACATTATTTTTTGCAAAAAAACCGTCAATCAAACTCAGGAAAAGCTCGATAAATACTATGGGGACTCTGCACCATCGATTTCAGTGGTAAAAAGTGGTTTCTGACTTTCGTTGTGGTCGCACAAATACAAATGACGCTGAACGTTCTGGCCGGCCTATTGAGGTCAGTACACCCGAAAATTTCGAAAAAAAATCCACGATATGGTGTTGGCCGATCGAAGAGTAAAAGTCCGTGAGACTGTTGATGCCATAGGCATTTCATATGGCAGTGTGGTTTTAATTTTAAGTGATCAGCTGGGCTTAAGAAAGTTGTCTGCAAGATGGGTGCCGCGTTTGCTCTCAATTGACCATAAACGTAAAACGTGTGCAGTCTCAATGACAAAACTCTATGAATCGGGCCACGATTTAGCCGGATTTAGCCCTAGTGGCTACTTCGTATTTCCAAACCTAAAGAAATGGCTCGGTGGAAAGAGATTTAGCTCCAACGATGAAATTATTGACCAAACAAATGCATATTTTAAGGACCTCGAAAAATCTTATTTTTTGGGAGGAATACAAAAACTGGAGAAACTTTGGACTAAGTGTATTGAGTTAAATGGAGATTATCGCCCACGTTCTGGAAAAAGCAGCGTTTTCAAATCGCTTACGGTTTGAAAAACGCAAGACGCATTTCGGCATGTTCTGAAAACTGGGCGATTTGCTAGCGTTTTGCTATTTTCCGAAGTTGGGTTCGAGCAATGAAAACCTATTTTGTATTACAACAAAACATAAACAAATAAATAAATTTTAAAATAAAATGCCTACAACGTTCTTTCTTGCTATACTGGCTTAAAAAAAACTATATTCATTGCCAGTTCATAAGTACACAATTGGGACTGACAATTGACAAACACAAAGCAAATTTTTAAATTCCATGTTTTTAATTAAAATCATGAAAAAACGGTAAAAGTTTTTCTCCAAATAAAAAGAAAACATATTAAATTACAATTGTGCATCATTTTATTTTCTCTTTAAGGTGCAGATTAAATACAATAGACCAGATCGCTTCAGTATACACTAGCGATTTGAAAACGCAAAATTTCTAGCGTTTTCGTTTGTCAGAACACCTGATTGGCGTTTTCAAATCGAAAACGCCAATTTTAAGCGATATGCGTTTTTCAGAACATATGTTGAAAAGACACGCACATCAATACAACAACAATAAGAAAATCCATTGAGCACAAAAAATACAGAATTAAACATACACTAAACGAAATTGAACATGTGAAATTTTTAAAAGAACAAGGGCTAAAATACAAAAATGTCAAATCAAAGACAAAATTGACACATATGACAAAATTAAAAAAACTTATTAAGGATAAATTTAACGAATTTAATATCATATACAACGATGACTGGTTCGTCAATTTTACGGACATACAGTTTGAAATGGAGGCAAAATGGCTACTTTCATTAGGATGCAAATTTGCATTACCTGTTGCGAAGTCGAACTTTTCATCAATTCCTTTGATAGCTGATATGGAACAATGGGTTCAGTCAATAAAAGATGAAACTGAGAAAGATGTAAAGAGATCTAGGATAGCGAATAGAATCGCATACTACAGGAGAAATCTGAGAAACAATCCCAGGGAGAAATTCATTTTAGGGATATACGAAAACACGAGACGATTCATCAATCAACATAAAGATACACTGATGATAACTTCAGCAGACAAAGGCAACAAAACGGTAGCTATGTATAAGAAGGAATATAAAACAAAAATGAAGATTTTACTGGAAGACCGCAACACATATAAAATAATAAACATAGACCCGACAACTAAATTGCAGAAAATGAACAACAATATTGTGAATGAGCTTTACAAAAACAATAACATAACGAAATACCAAAAATCGGTTATGACGTCCCACGCGGCCACAGCACCCGTGTTATATGGCCTACCAAAAACACATAAGGAAAACATTCCCTTAAGGCCAATTTCATCATCCATAAAGGTTCCTTGCTACCATTTGGCCAAACATCTCGGCACAATCTTAAAAAATCTAATCTCCCCGATTTTTAACGTGAAAAACTCCTTCGAATTAAAGGATAAATTAGATACAATATCTTTGGACGAAAACGACATTATAGTTTCATTCGACGTAGTATCGCTTTTCACAAATATACCAACCCACCTAGCCATAAATAATATACTTGACCAATGGGAACTTCTGAGAGAACATACAACTATACCAAAGACACGCTTTCTCAAGCTCCTAAAATTCTGCTTAACTGACAATAATTATTTCACGTATAATGAAAAATTTTATCATCAAACATATGGTATGCCAATGGGAAACCCATTATCACCAACGATTGCAGATATAGTTTTAGATGCACTACTTGACGATGTAATTAACAAACTGAAAGAGAGGAATATACATATAAAATTCATGTCGAAGTATGTAGACGATCTACTTGCAATTATTCATAAAGAAGACGAAACTATTATATTAGAGACACTCAACGGTTATCACAATAAATTACAGTTTACGATCGAAAAAGAGTCAGAACAACAAATACCGTACTTGGACATGCTCATCATCAGGAATGAAAACAAAGTCATCACAGATTGGTATATGAAACCGACAGCATCAGGACGACTCATAAATTATAGCTCAACACAACCGAAAAAAATTAAGATTAACGCTGCAACCAATTTGGTAAACAAAATAATTTATATAAGCGACAAAAAATTTTGAAATGTAAATATAAATAAAATAAGACGGATGCTCACTATGAACAATTATCCAATTTACATCACAAACAACATAATTAACAGAACATTGAGTAACAAAAAAATTATAAGCAATGCCGAATCAGGAGAACAAAAAAATTTTTACAGTGTGCCATTTATCCCCAGGCTAACAGAAAACAAAACATTAAAAAACATGATAAACAACGAAAATGTAACGATAGCACACACATCGAACAAAACACTAAGGCATCTATATACAAGCAAAGAGACAAAAGTAGACAAATTAAAAAAAGATAATGTTGTATACGAACTTACATGCGTTGGCAACGAAAGGGAAAGATGTAACAAAGTTTATGTTGGAACAACAAAAAGAATGCTAGCTACACGATTAGCGGAACATAAGGCAGATATAAAGAAGGGAAAGGAGACCACTGGACTATCACAACACATTAAAGAAAGCCAACACAGATTTTAAGAGCGTAAAAATTTTAGACAAATAAAAATCCGCAAATAAGAGATACACATTAGAGAGCTTAATACAACAACGTTTATCGAAAGCTCTAAACACAAAATAAGACAAAGATCAAACAAAACTCCAGTATTCAGTGGCAATAAATCAATAAAAGTACGTTCTGTGATATAATTTTAGTTCAATTCTATGATATAATTTAATTATTTTATTTATTTATTATATTAATTTTTGCACGTGTTGTCCAACTTTACACAAATATTTTAATAACGAATAAATAGACAGTGATGTAAAATTATAATCGCAAGTTGAACTATGTGTTACATTACAAACATTTATATTTTTTAACAAAAATTTATGCATACATACATACATATGTGAATATATATTTAAGGGAAAAATATTTTTTCTTCAACAGAATTTAATAAAATTCATCTCCTGATGAAGTCGACAAACCATCGACGAAACGTTGAGATAAAGATTAAATAATTGGTTTTATTTACATCGCCAGAAAAAATTAACATTGACCAAAAATAGCCCAAAGATATAAGTATATGGAAATATAAAAATCTTGACAAACTAAGTATTACTTCATAATTGGTCACAAATACATTAAATAAAATAAATTTTTGTTTTGCAAAAAAACTGTGTTTCATTCAAAAAGTCACGGACTTATTGATCCGCCCTCGTATATAACTAAAAAAATTTACCTACATTTGGATTTATTGTTTATTTCCCATTATTTTGTGTTGTTGTATTAAATGATATAAATACCATTGGAAATTATATTACACTACAATTTGCTTTATTAAATACTTTTTGTTCGCGTATTTAATCAAGAGTCGATCCCAAGATCTCCACATGGTAGGCTAGAACACTAAGCTACCCAGGCTACCGAGGCAGTGGAAGAATACAAAATCAAATTACGAAGTATAAATAACACTGGCATTCATATTTGTATCCACGTAAAACTTCGGGTTTAAAAAACATAAATAGGGATAAAAATAACATTCACATTGCATTTTACATCTTATAATTATACTATGCTAGTCGAAAAAGCCGACAGAAGGGGCACCCGACGGATAAACTTAATTCGAGTACGCTGATTTCAGTGGCGTTCGCTGTTTTTTAATGTTAGCTCTTAAAAAAGAGATATTTAAAATCTAAAATTTCAGTTTTTGGACCATTTTCATTGGATTAAAGGCGCAATTCCTAAGACAATTAGACAAAATTCGGTTCGGTGTAGTGCATGGGAATTTTGGCTAGCAAAATCAAACGCCTCTAAAATTTTACAATTCGGTTAATATTTACGAAAGTTATAAGCCGCACAATTTTTTCATACCCGAGGTGGTGCAGCTAAAAACTTAAAGAAGCACGATTCAGAAAGCCTGACTTCTCCTCTGCTAAAAGTTTTATTTTTATGCTAATCCATTTAGTAGTTTAGAAGTTCCATACTTATTACCACTTTTTTTCTAATTTACACCACTGTGCGTAGTTTGTTTACTCTGTTTGATGTGTAGCAATGATACCAATAAACCGATCGCGTTCAGAATTCGCAATATGATTTCCACGGAAATTAGTTATCTACGTACATGTTTAATTTGAGCTAAATCTAAAACAATTCATGAGATCTATCGACTTTTAGGTGAAATTTTGGCAGGTGCTTGTACGAAGACTATGACCGATTTCATCAAATTTAAGTTAGGTATATTTGTAGAGTTCAGAAAAGTACACACACGGTGTACAAATCTCGTACATAAATGTAAACAAACACAGCTCAAAGCAACCAATACATATTTTTATTTTCATAACAAATATGTGTGTCTAAATTTTGTACGTTACCGAACACAAACATGAATGTATTTTGTTTTAAATTTTGGTTTCGTACACGATCATGAGCAGTTGAACCAAACATTTTCTAGTGTAACAATACTTTTAGTTTGTGTACGGCAAAAAAAATTCATGTACGATAGCCAGGCTTGAGGTGGCTAAGCTTTAAGTTGGTGTACGTGTACGTGTGTGGTAAAAAAAGTAGATGTACGATATTCGTGTACGTGTATAGCAAAAAGAAAAGTACATGTACGATAATAATTTTAGCATACCATGGTGATTTCTTCTTTAAAGCATTAGTTGCAAATGTTTTTTTGACGAGTGAGAACATGGGAACCAATAATATTTCAATATTTCAAATTGAAATCATGAAATCAAATTTACGATTTTGATTGCAATCAAAAACTATCAATCAATAACATGAAATCATGTGATTGTAATTAAATTAATTGCAATCTTTCACAGCTCTGACTACGCCTGAAAAAATTATATTATATGAAAAAATTATTATCGACATGTACTTTTCTTTTTGCTGTACACGTACACGAATATCGTACATATACTTTTTTTACCACACACGTACACCAACTTAAAGTTTAGCCACACTCAAGCCTGTCTATAGTACATGAATTTTTTTTTTTGCCTTACACAAAATAAAAGTGTTTTTACACTCTAAAATGTTTGGTTCAACTGCTCATGTTCGTGTACGAAACCAAATTTTAAAACAAATACATTCGTGTTTGTGTTCGGCGACGTACAAAATTTAGAGACAAACATATTTGTTATGAAAATAAAAATATGTGTTGGTTGCTTTTGAACAGTACATGTATGTATGTACGATGTGTGCTATTTCTGAACCTTGTATATTTGTAGTGCTGACTAACTTATCAACCGAATTTCGTCCAATTATCTTAAGAATTGCGCCTTTAATCCAATGATAATGGTCCAAAAGCTGTAATTTTTTAATCTTAAATATCTCTTTTTTAAGAGTTAATATTGAAAAACTGTAAACGCCATTGAAATCAGCATACTCGAATTAAGTTTACCCGCCGGGTGCCCTTTCTGACGGAAAAAATAGTGTCGAATTCATGCACAGTGTTATTGGCAACATTGATCTGAAAAGGCACATGGATATTTGTGAAAATTGCATTTTGTTTTTTAAATTTGTTTTTGTTTTTCATACAAATTCTTTACCAAACAAAATGCATAGAAACTCAAGCGACTTTTCAAAATTTTTATTAAAAATAAAGAAATTTTATAAAAATTTATTATACCAAAAAATCGTATTCCTAAACACAATCAGGTAAGTGCTGAAAATCAATTTTAAAAAGGCAAAAGGTTTGATTGATGTGTTTCCTTTTTCGATTTTGTATTGTCGATTTCAAATTCCACTTTGTTCTATTAAAAATTTTTCGATTTGCTATCACCACTTTCGCACTAGCGAAGTAAACTTTACTAGTCCTAAAGCGGTGTATGTAATGAAATACAAGTGTATGTAACGAAATACAAGTTTAAATTCTTTTTAAAATCACTTTTTCATAGGCTGGAGATTTCACTTTTTTATATAATTTTTATGCCTTAAACTTATTCTATCCATAAATAAATTGGTTTTAACTATGGATGTAACGATACGCCTTTTTGCCGATACGATACTCAAAAAGAAATATCGGCGATACCAATTCCGATACGCATATTGAAATTGAGTTCAAGCTAAAATTAACAAAACTCAAGTAGGGTATTTTTTCATTATACAAAATTACAGTGTAAGAGATTATTAATATTTATAATTGATAACAACACAGTATAAAAAATTGGATGTAATTTTTAAGAAACTACATTTTCATTGCTTCCAAAGAATCTATGTATATTAAAAATATGCAGATAATTAGACTTGTGTAGTTTACGAACGAACTAGTTCAATTGAACTAATTCATCAATTAAACTAAGGAAACTAGCTCAAGTTTTCACTATTCACCAGTTCAATTGAACTATGAAACAAAATGAAATATATCTTTCCCTGTGAGCAAATAAATGTACATATGAAATCAGTCACGTGTGTATGTATGTATAGGATGAAATAACATATGCATGTACGTACATACATACATAGCTACTTGTGGTATCGCTTTCACAGAATATGTTTGCTACATAGGTAAATGTTTTTACTTAATATGATTATTTCGAACGTATTTGCTTTGAGAATCTAAATTGATTATTAGGCTAAGGTTCGTAACGTTATATTCAGATAGAATTTGGGATGATTAATATTCCAAGGAACAAGGGAAAAATTAACATCAACTTAATTTTTCAACGTACACAGCAGAACAGAGTAGCGCCACTTTCGGAAGCCGCTACACCTCCATCGTCAGTGCTCACGTGTATTTGCTATCACCACTTGTCAGGTGGCTCTGTTTCTTTTGCTATTGGCAAATATATGTATATATGATGGATAAGAAAACAATTCCAAAAAGAAGCAACTAATTAATTTCTCCAAGATCATTAGCGTCGATCAAATCGAAACGAACAGCAAATAAAACAACAATCCAAATATATGTATGTACACATGTATATATGTAATAGACTTGTGTAGTTTACGAACGAACTAGTTCAATTGAACTATTTCATCAATTGAACTAAGGAAACTAGTTCAAGTTTTCACTATTCACTAGTGCAATTGAACTATGAAACAAAATTAAATATACCTTTCTCTTTGAGCAAATGTACTTGTGAAATCAGTCACGTGAGTTATATGTGCAAACCCTACAGATGACGAAATAAACCAGCCAATGTCTATAAGGAATTTGTAAACAAATTCCTTTGTTCTTATTTTTGTTTAGTTTTGTATCCAACAAAAAATTGTTGTTTGAAATCACCAAATGGTTAATGTAAACAAAACGTTTGCAGACCATTGGTTGGTTTTATCGTATGATTTGTCACTGAGCCACTCATTAAAGATGCCTTTGTTCTAAATTGCAGAATCGGCATCTTTATAGAAAATAAGTATGTATTAGTAATAAAACACAAAATATCTTTAAGTAGATTGTAAGAAACTTTAATTCAATAAAATCAGACTTATTTTATACTTCAAAGAATGAAGTTATAGTTTCATTTAATATTTTTGTAAATCTCTTAAGGATAAATTTTAATATAATTTAAAATATCCCTTGGGAATGAAACTGGCGCAGTCAACGGTAGGATCCTAAGTGAAAAATAGGATCACGGACTATCGTATTACGAATCTATTTTTTTTTAAATAAAATATCCTGTTTTTTAAGAACTTAAATAAAGTGTTTAAAAGATTTTGAATAAAATTTTGTGATAAATATTTCTTTTTTGCCAATAACAACGCAGCCAAAGAGCGTTGTCATTGCATATAAAAAAAAAAGAAAAAAGAAGAAATTTTTTTCTGCCATTTAACAACGCGGCCAAAGCGTTGGAAGGAAGGAAGAAGCTGGTGCGGCTTATGCGCCAGACAGTAGCAACAACCTCATCGAGAACAACGGCAAATGCAACTTCATCAAGAAGACTACAACTACAAATTCATCAAGATCAACAAAATAAGCAAATTCATCAAAAACAAAGCAACAGCAGGGAGAATAAGGTATAGCCCTTTGAATTTAGTTTTGTGAAAGTTAATCGTTTACGAAAACTATATAAGTAATCGAAAAGAAATAAAATTAGGTTTGAATAAAATGTTTTAAAGAAAATAATTTTCAACTTGGTTTGAAAAAAGAGAAGATTTGGAGATAGAAAGGATATATGTATATATACATATAAATTTTTCTTTGTGTGAGTGAATTTTTTTTTATTATTTAAATCCTAACTTATGTATGTACAGGGAAGGAAAAAAAGAAAAATTTTTTTTTGTGTTAATTAATTGATTTTTTTAAGAATATCATCTAAGAAAAGAAAAAAAGGGAAAGAGAAATAGATTTTTTTTTGTAAAGTTTTTCAATACTGGTTCGACAAATATGGCTCTGACACTAACAGACGGGTTACGCGAAGCCCGAAATTTGCCTTCATTTAGTGGTTCGTCAGAGTACACTCTGACAAATTATTTGAGAGATGTTAATACCGTAATATCTCTGGTTTCCGATGAACACAAACCCACTATCAGATCTGTTTTGGCAAATCGCCTACAGGGAAAAGCTTTAAAGGCTGTCGAGACGCTGCTGGCTCCAACATGGGAGCAAATTATAGTAAAACTAAGAGAAGACTTCGGAGTTAGAGAGTCGTTTCTTAATCTTAGAAACGATGCCATGAACGTAAATGCGTTTACTATTGAGGAGCTTCACGGTAAATTAGATGAAATTTTAAATCTCATGAACACAAAATACAGCCTTAATCCAGAGAATAACGCGATGTTCTCTCCAGATATAAATCAGCGTATTATTTTTGATATATATATAAATTTTTTAACCCTCAATATTAAAACTTTATTGATCCAAAACAATATCACTAGAGACGCTGCTGGCTCCAACATGGGAGCAAATTATAGTAAAACTAAGAGAAGACTTCGGAGTTAGAGAGTCGTTTCTTAATCTTAGAAACGATGCCATGAACGTAAATGCGTTTACTATTGAGGAGCTTCACGGTAAATTAGATGAAATTTTAAATCT
The DNA here is from genome assembly GCA_956483635.1 of Panzeria rudis. Taxonomy (NCBI): domain Eukaryota; kingdom Metazoa; phylum Arthropoda; class Insecta; order Diptera; family Tachinidae; genus Panzeria; species Panzeria rudis. Next base: position 47,073,395 of record OY101451.1, on the reverse strand, counting down.
CATGAACACAAAATACAGCCTTAATCCAGAGAATAACGCGATGTTCTCTCCAGATATAAATCAGCGTATTATTTTTGATATATATATAAATTTTTTAACCCTCAATATTAAAACTTTATTGATCCAAAACAATATCACTACCATAAGTGGTGCATATTCGTATTTTATAGCAAACAACTTAATGAAGGATGTTCATATTCGAGGAAGTTCTCGTTATAAGAATAAAAGCCTTCAAAATGATAGTTACAAACAAAAATTTGTTAGTAGAGACAATTATAATAGAAATGTTCAGGGAAGTAATTCAAATCAACATAATAATTTTCAAAGGAATAATTCTAATCAAGTTGGAAATAGTAATTATTATGACAATAATAGAAACAATTCAAATCGATATAATAATTTTCAAAGGAACAATTCTAATCAAGTTAGAAATAGCAATAATTACAACAATAATATACAGCCCCAACCTATGGAAGTAGACAATGTGAGTATAAGCCAAAATTTTCACATGCCGCCTCAGGATCCCAACTACCAATAGCCATACTCACGATTAACAATATTAAGGTTAAATGCCTAATAGATAGTGGTGCAGCTACTACTCTGGGCGACTATGGGGTGTTTGGGGGGTTGTCTTCAAGAAGAAGAATGCAGAATGTAATACAGTTGAAGACTTTAACTGGCAAGAGATTAGTTGATGAAGAGGTAATAGTTGATGTTCCTTTCGAATTTAATGCCACAAATGAAACAATGTCTGTTAAGCTGATCGATCTGAGAGATAGGGCTTTTGATTGCATTATTGGCAATAATGTTTTGATACCTATGGGTGTCTTAATTGATTTTAAGAATATGAGACTTTTGGTTAACAATGTCGAGGTATTCCTTTATCCAAGGGCACTCGATGTAAGTTATGATAGGATTCCAATGTTGGAAATACAGAATATAGATTTTGGTAACATTGAAATGTCAAAGCATTTAAATAAAGAAGAAAGAAGTAAATTGGAGAGGTTTTTGTGCAGAAACAAAGATACCTTTTATCAGATGGGTCAAACTTTGACCACTACTAGTGCGGTAAAGCATAGTATAATTACAACATCGGATAGACCGGTGTATTCTAGAATATATAGATACCCAAAGACACATGAAAAAGAAATTGAAACTCAAGTAAAGGATATGTTAGACCAGGGAATTATAAGACCGAGTAAATCGCCTTATAACTCACCCTTATGGATAGTACCTAAGAAAATGGATAATGAGGGTAAACAGAAACGGCGTATAGTAATAGATTATAGGGCACTTAATAATATAACTGTGGATGATAAATTCCCTATGCCAAACATCGACGCTTTATTCGATAAATTAGGTCGAGCGCAATATTTCTCGACTATTGATCTTGCGAAAGGGTTCCACCAAATCCGGATGGAAGACAGGGACATTGAGAAGACAGCTTTCTCCACTCCCATGGGACATTTTGAATACGTCCGAATGCCATTTGGATTGAAAAATGCGCCCGCGACTTTTCAACGTATGATGAACTGCGTGTTAAGAGATCATATCAATAAGAACTGTGTCATCTATATGGATGATATATTGGTCTTCTCGACTTCTTTGGAGGAACATTTGGACAGCCTATCCAAAATATTTTCTGCTCTGGATAGACATAATTTGAAGGTACAAATGAATAAATGTAATTTTCTCGCTAGACAGACTCAGTTTTTGGGTCATATAGTTACGGCAGATGGCCTAAAACCTTGCCCATCGAAGGTTGAGGCAATTGGTAAAATAAAGATTCCAGACACAGTAAAGAAAATAAAATCATTTCTGGGCCTAACCGGCTATTACAGAAAGTTTATAAAAAACTATTCTTCGGTTGCAGGACCCATGATTAAATACCTCAAGAAAGGTACCAAGATTAATATTGGTGATATCGCTTACATTGAGGCTTTTGAAAAATTAAAACGGATCATTACTAGTCCACCAATATTGCCTTATCCAGACTTTAACAAGAAGTTTGTGCTCACCACAGATGCCAGTAATATAGCACTGGGAGCAATATTAAGTCAAGATAATAGACCGATTTGTTTTGCAAGTAGAACTTTGAACGATCACGAAAAAAAACTATAGTACCATAGAGAAAGAACTCTTGGCTATAGTATGGGCGACGAAATATTTTCGTCCCTACCTTTTTGGTACGAGGTTCTTGGTGCGTACTGACCACCAGCCTCTAAAGTGGTTGGCTTCATTAAAGGAGCCAAATTCTAGATTGATTAGGTGGAAGATCACATTAGGTGAATACGAATTTGATATTGAATACGTAAACGGAAGGGATAATAAAGTGGCGGATTTTCTTAGTAGAATGGAAACTGATAATAGCCCCGAAAACTATGATATGAAATCATTGTTTGAAATATCCGATGAGATCACAACGGTACATAGCCAACAGGAAGATGATGGTAGTACCAACTTCTATATAAGCGATTCGATCGTTAATAAATATAGAATTCAAATAAGAATTCTAAGGACTAAAAGAATGGAACAAGAAATTTTATACAGAAAATATAAAATTATATATGTATGCGAAAATGATATACGAAATGATCGTTACTTGAATGATCTGTTTCGAAGAATAAAGGAAAGGTCGGCGTATATTCCGAACTTCCAAACAATTTATACAACCTGGTCCAAGAGAAATTAATATCGTTGTTTGGAGGTAGCCGTGATTTGAAATTTGTAAGATGTACAAAATTAGCAACAGATTTGCTTAATGAAGAGGAAATGTACAGAGAAATTGAAAGAGTTCATACTAATACAAACCATAGAGGAATACTGGAGAATTTTGAAGAAGTTAAGTTTTCTTATTTCTATCCCAATTTAATTAAATATATAAATAAATTCATAAATTCGTGTAGAATCTGCAACGAGAATAAGTACGATAGAAATCCATATCGTAAGCATTTTGGTCATACTGTAACCCCTGATAGACCGAACATGATCGTCCATATGGATATATTTCAAGTTCATAGAACTTGTTTTCTTACCACGATTGACAGATTTACGAAAATGGGCTCCGTGCATAAGATAACGGATAAGAATATGTGTACTATTAGAGTCAAGATACAGGAAAGGATTGCATTACTTGGCAAACCAGAGTTGTTGATAATGGACAACGAGTTTAATAATGCTTTAATAAGATTGTTTTGTGCGGATAAAAATATTCAAACGCACTTTACAACTGCAAATTCTCACACAGGCAACTCCGATGTAGAGAGAATGCATTTGTCTCTTTTGGAGCACATCAGAATTTTGAAACGAAATAACGAAGACATTGATATAGAGGAATTGGTTATTAGGGCAGTGGGTTTTTATAATGCTACTATTCATTCCACAACAAATGTTAAGCCCATTGATTTTCTGAATCGTTCCGACATAGATTATCGGAAGATTGCTCAGTACATGAGCAACAAGAAAAAGAAAGCCATTATTCGGATAAATGCGAAAAGGGGAAGAGTTCCCGAATATGATAATCGAGACTTGTACATGAGAAATCCACAAGCTCAGAGACAGAAAACCGCTAAGAGATTTGTTAAATATAATACTAACAATCCTAATAAAATAGACTTGGCAAATATTAAAAGGCCTTTAAAAACCTTTCCAGGTAATCATGAGGCCGGAAATCGTACTAGTTCTGGTGCTCCGATTAATTTCATGCGCTGAGTCGGCAGTCGAAGTAAAAAACATCGAGACACAGGCAGGATATGCCGTTTTGCGGGGTGAAACTGTTGACCTCATCACTGGTTTCTCGGAGTTGATTCATGTCATTGACATACAGGATATTGGAGATGCCATCCACAAATTAAAGACAAGCGTATCCCACAGTTTTATTGTAAAGGAGGGCTGGTTAATTTTGAATCTTGATAAAAAGATTAAAGAGTTGGAACATTCCCTACAAACATTGCAAATTCATACAAAGGTTAGATATAAAAGAGCGTTGATTAATGTCGGAGGTAGAGTTATAAATTGGCTTTTTGGTAGCATGGATGATGAAGATAGGTTAAGAATTGAAAACCATTTTAAAACGGTGGATTTTAATCAGAAAAATATTATTGATAATATGAACAAGCAAGTGAAGATAAATAATGAAATGCAGAGTTATTTACAGAATATAAGATTGGTGGTAGAACAAAATAAAAATTGGTTTAATAAAACGTACACGGGGGCGATCGAAGAAAATTTGAGAATAACAAAATATAATAATTTCGTCTTGTTGATTAATGAAATAAGAAATAAAATTGAACAAGTACAGGAAAATATTGTAATGTCTAAATATGGTATTGCCAGTAGATTCTTTTTGACAAATGATGAGATTGACCACTTTGATATCGATAATCTAAAGCTAAAATATATGAGAGGTAGTATGGGATCCATTAGTGACAGATTGATAGTTTTTGTCCTAATGATACCCGAGTTCGTTGAGAAGGAATACAGAACGGAAATAGTCGTACCCATACCCGCACAAAATTATATGCAATTGGATATTGAAATGACAAAGACTGTTACTATTGAAAATATAACATATTTGATAGAGGAGGAAAACGTGTTGCATAAGATGAAGGTGGTGGATCCTTGTTTGTCGAACGTTTTGAAGAACAATTATAGAGAGTGTAGTAAAATTAAGAAGACCGAAAAATCGGTAATTGAATTTGAAATCGGAAATTTATTGTTAACAAATGTAAACGCTACTCTGTTTGATGCATGTACTAAATTCTTATATCCTTTGAAAGGAAATTATATTGTAAACTTTAAAGATTGTGAAATTGATATAGATGGATTTAAGATAAAAAGATTCGAAAGTAAATTAAATATGATCATTCCAAATTTTAATGTTTTGCCTAGTAATATAACGGAAAAGTTGCCCGAAATCAATTTCACTAATATAAATGAAATCGAACAAACATTTGTAAAAATGCAAAATAATCATAATTTTTATATACTTTATGCATTGTTTTTTATATCTATATTATATTACATATTAAGTAAAATAAAAAATTGTAACTTTATTCGAAGGGACTCGAATCTTAACGGAGGGAGAGTTATATGTGCAAACCTTACAGATGACGAAATAAACCAGCCAATGTCTATAAGGAATTTGTAAACAAATTCCTTTGTTCTTATTTTTGTTTAGTTTTGTATCCAACAAAAAATTGTTGTTTGAAATCACCAAATGGTTAATGTAAACAAAACGTTTGCAGGCCATTGGTTGGTTTTATCGTATGATTTGTCACTGAGCCACTCATTAAAGATGCCTTTGTTCTAAATTGCAGAATCGGCATCTTTATAGAAAATAAGTATGTATTAGTAATAAAACACAAACTATCTTTAAGTAGATTGTAAGAAACTTTAATTCAATAAAATCAGACTTATTTTATACTTCAAAGAATGAAGTTATAGTTTCATTTAATATTTTTGTAAATCTCTTAAGGATAAATTTTAATATAATTTAAAATATCCCTTGGGAATGAAACTCGTGTGTATGTATGTATAGGATGAAAGAACATATGCATGTACGTAGGCATATTGAACAGGTACGGGCATGGTAGAATAATATACAGGGTAGCCCTGGAACGTCAGCTGTTTATTTTTTTATTTGTTCTTTTTTCGTGGTACGAACTGTCACATCTTGTGTATATGTGAAATAACTACGTTGCACACACATACCACTCGTATGCTTGCTGATTATGTTCTACAAACACACACACATACCCTCTCTATAATCTTTGACGTTTCCTACCCTAAATTTTCATTTGTATTAGTTATGAGGCTACCTGTTATATTATTCTACCATGGGTACGGGCATAACTAAAACAATAGAAAATTTGTTGTAAAACTACTTTAAGCCCTTATGACACTACATTTTTTCTTCATTTTTCAAATTTTGAAGAACAGTGCAAATAGAATATAATAGGAAATTTTACCAGGTGCAAAGAGTTCAGCTATATTAAGATAAATACCATATTGTCAAAGCTTTTACTAATGTTATCGATAAAAAATGGGGGTCCGTCAAAAAAATGTTCAACTTAAAATTGACATTTCACGCTTGAAACATTAAAGTGCTGCCAAGCTAGCGGTTTATTCACGAATTCAGCGACTTAGCGCCTCTTTTTTCAACTTTTTTTTTTCTTTTGTCGTTTTATTATAAATAAAAAGTAGGCAGCACTTAAAGAAGCCATTACGTTTTATCTACATTTTGTATAGTTGTTTCTTTCTATCATTTGCTATTTCTTTCTTTCAATCCTATAGCAAAACAATGCAAGAAAAATGTAGTGTCATAAGGGCTTTAACAGATGTAAAAAACGGGTGGTATTACCAGCGCAGATTTCTCTTGAAATAAATGTCAAACACCACACAGAAGAAAATCTTTATATGGTGTTTGATAGTTAGAAGGTAGTGGTGATATCATGATCATTTCATCAGCACTACTAAGTTTGACGTTTAATCAGGCGAGTTAGCTGACCTAGTGATCCAACCTGTTAGATACAGCTTGTGTACCCACATAATTATATACATAGCTACTTGTGGCATCGCTTTCACAGAATATGTTTACTACATGGTACATTTTTTACTTTTTCAAAATATTTATTCTTATTATTCTCTCTCTAGTTACTGTTGTGAAATCAAAGAATTCATAAATATATTGAAGATATTTTATGCAAGCCACTAATTCTACAAAAATAACAACCAGAGACCTGCGCCGTGACGGCTCACAGCCGGCTGAGCCGAGCCGCCGATAATTTTAGACAGTCGCGCCGCCGCTGAGAAAAGTTCGGCTTACTTCGCCTGAAAACTAGCCGCCGATTGTCCTTGTACACTATGAAATAATTTTTTTACTTATTTTTTATCTTAAGTTTGATTTTTATGTTATTTGTTCTGAGTCGGCTGAAGCCGAATTTGAGCCGCCGGCGCTGGTCTCTGATAACACATGGTGCAACAATATATGTACACAACAAACCATTCTTATATTTCACCATTAATTCATAGTTCAAAAAGAGAGATATTTCACCATTCATTCATAGTTCAAAAGAGCGATTGAACTAGAAGAGCGACATAGTTCATTGAGGAAATATGAACTAGAATGACCGAACATTCAATAATATATTTGGTACAGTCTAATATGTAATACGAAATTGAGACAGAAAAAATTATACCTTCATATATCTGGAGTTGTCAAACAACAAACATTCGAGTATTAATCCCAATGATTAATTTTATTTGTCGTTGGCTTAACCAATTTCAGAATTCACTTGAACACTGTCTTGGAACAAACGTAACTAGTACTCTTCATTTAGGTGATCAGTGAATACTTTGTCTAAATGCAATTCATTAGTAAAATGTTTGATTTAGTCGAGTCTAGAAAAAATCTCATTACTGATTATCCCAAATAAAGAGCAGTAGTAGTGTTTTGTTTCTTATATTACTCGAACTTTAGTTCTTATTGTTATCTATATTTATCATGAGTTGCATCTTGTTGGAGTTGTATATAAATGCAAGAAATTTATATTAATGATATTTGGATGTTTTTACTCGACTTACCACCAGTCTGCAGGATGATGAAGGCCTCCCTCTGGTACAATGCTGGGGTCTGAAACTTATAGACAAAAAAATTCTTGCATTGTAGGATACTATACTTTGCCAACAGCTACTTAGTCCATTATTTAATGTGTCGTAAAGTTATAAACGATTGCTATGGTTAAGCTAGCGATTCGGTGCTGAATGGTTTCGTCCGATACTATTGGTAATTTTACTTCCACAGAGTTTGTTTGCCAGTACTATGCTCACACTTATGCCTTCGCGCCTTGAGGACCAATTAATTGGTTTTTTGGAGTTTCTTTATATTAATAAGAAGTGACTGCTCGGTTGCATCGATAGCTGACCTCACTAACAATGCAATAGTGTGCCCATTTTGTAACTGAACAATATCTAAATCGATATTCATAATTTAATATATATTTAATTATTTGACCAAAGTACAATTGACAAAGAAAATCCAAGGGATCCAAAGGCCCTTGATTTTTGTCATACAAATAGTATATGTAGCTAGGTATATAGGCAGGCGAAAGTATCAAAATTTTCAGATAATCTCCCAAGATTATACATTTATAATAAAGTGTGTATTACAACGTGAATTCCTTCCTTCGGATTCTAATAATGTACGCATCAATAGATAGATAGCGTTTTGCACAAATGGAATCATGTAACTATGATGTTGCCACAAATTAAATGGGATTATTAAATTTAGTTTAATTCCTCTAGGTGTGTACTTTGCTAGGCGGTTGAAAGTAAAAGGAAGTGCAACTCTTTCGTCCGAGAGTATCAGACCTTCGATATTCGTGTAAAAACGAGGATGTCAAGATATAATTTTTGGTTTGGTTTTGCCACACGAACATTGAAACTCAATATTGTATAGCAATTCTACGTTGTGTAGTAGCCAAGATATGTCTCGTGATATGCAACCAAGATTATCGAAAATAATAAAGAAGTCGCATTCATCCATTGTCTCCAGCATATGGTAGGTGTTATGTCGTTAGTAATGACAGCAGCTGTTTCGTTTAATAATAATAATTGCAACGGTGGGTACTTATTATGTACTACTTTTATTTCATATACTTTGCTTTAAATCAGTAAGAAGGTTTAAGACAACGTAGAAAAATAAGATTTTAAATTAAAGAGAAATATGTAGTTTAATAAGTGAAACAAATTAACACAAATACCGGAGTTAAGAGCCAAACATGCGAATGAATAGATAAGTGTCATGAAATACGCAACCTAAACATAAAAATACTAATATGTTCACCATATTTCTTCTCAGTCTTAACTCATTGAAGGGCGCAGAAACCAATATCCCCAACCTAACAATCGGTTGCTTGCGACTGTGCATATGAAATGGATTGCATCTCAGAAATAACAACACGCCTAAGCTCTTTACACTATTGAAAAATAGTAATTTGTAATTAAATTTTCTGAATAAAATCAAGACAACATCTATAAAATAATTTTTTTTCCGGCCAACAAGCGTTTCGAAGTAGAATTAGAGGTGAATCGTCGGGTTTATGCTCTAATAGCCTTCCCGTAAAAGGTTTCAACAGTTTTTCCTTCTACGTTTTCTAAAATATAATAGTGATTTCCTTCTTTACTTTTTACCCTGGCTTTAATAAATACTGGGGCCAGTTTCGCATTAAAACTCTTCTCTTGACTACTTTGAGCAAAATTACGGTAGAAAACTACCTGCCCGATCTTAAAATTTTGAGGTCTAGCTCTAAGACTATATTGATGTTGGTTGCGTAAATGGGCATCGCGAGTACTCTTTCGGAAATTTTATCGAATGTCTTGTAATTTATCATCTCGAGGCAATTGTATAGCTGGTTCATTTAACATTCGCAAATTCCGCAGCACTTCATACGTAGAGGCATGTGTAACCATGTCGAATCCAATTAATGCATGATAAGGTGAAGTTTTAATAGCTTGATGATAGGAACTCCGGAGGGCACAACTGATATCATATAGTTTATCATTCCACAAGCGATGATCATTTTTCAAATATGCTCTGATACCAGCTATTAAAGATCGGTTACCCGCTTTGAGGAATCTGGCTCGAAACTGACTGCCATTATCACTGACAATAGTTTCAGGAACTCCGTAGACATGAAAAATTTGACGGTGTAAATATTCTTGAATAGCTGTGGAGGTGAATCGTTTTAATGGGCAGAGCCAATGAAATTTCGTGAGATGGTGTAGTACGATAAGCAGTCAAATGTACCCAGTTTTACTGCGGGGTAAAGACCAAGTAAAGCTATAAATATACGCTGAAAAGGGCGAACACTTTCGATATGATTATCCATAAATGGCCTCATTATGAAGTTGGGAGCTTTTTGTAGATTTGCATACCTCACAATTTCCGACGTATTGCCGAACGTTACGCCAGTAAAACTGTCTTCTCAGCTGCTCCAACGTCTTATACATACCTCCGTGAGCCGAAACCGGGCTATTATGGGCTCATTTTATCGTATTTTCACGCAATTTGGCAGGTATCCACAGCTTCCAGCAATCGTTCTCTTGAGTTTCTCTTGAGCATTGCAGAGACCCATCTAGTTAACCGCCCATTCAAATCGGGTTGCTTCATAAGCCACAATAACGATGAGTGATCTGTTACCACCTCGAACTCCTGTAGTTCCAGATAACATCGGAACCTTTTAATCGCTTCCACTGCCGCTAAACATTCCCGCTCTGTGACGCTGTAATTACGTTGCGTGGAATTCAGTTTTTTACTCATGTATGCAATTGGACGTTCTTGCATTTCCTCATCCAATTGCACCGGAACTGCGCCTATTCCATAAACACTAGCATCACAGTGCGAGAAGATTTTTTTGGAGAAATCCGGATTGATCAAGACTGGAGCCGTGGTAGCATTTTCACTTCTTCGAAAGCATTTTGGGCATTGTCGGGCCACACGAATTTCTTTTTAGTGGACAGAACTTCAGAAATATGAAACGTTTCCGACGAAAAATTATTGACGAATCTGCGATACCATCCCGCTATCCCAAAAATCCTCGCACTTGTCGTAAATTTTTCGGAGTAGGCCAGTTCGTTATCGCAGATACGTATCCCATAATGTAGCCTAAATAGTTCACCTGGGTCATGCAAAATTTAGACTTAGAAATGTTCAGTGTTACGTTTGCCTTACGGAATCGAAATATTATGCGAACTAATACTTCCAAATGGGACGAAAAGTCCTCCGATACAGTTACCAAGTCCTCGAGGTATCCGAACACGCAATGTCTTAGGTCATGGGGGATAATCTGATCCATCAGTCTACATATCGTTTGGGGCGCGTTGCACAGTCCACAGCCAATAGGCATCTTAGAGATCTAGCTTAGTAATGATATTTGCTTTAGGCAGCCTAGCGAATAATATTAAGCAAGCGACACGCGTCTTTAGTGGTGGCCGCGTTCAACTTGCGTGCATTCAAATATAACCGCACCTTCCCGGGTCTAATAACTAACCGCATTGGGGAGCTCCATGAGGAATTTGACGGTTCAATCACGCCTATCTCCAACATGCGGTCTAATTCTGCAAACATTAATTTTTCCACGGCAGGAGATACCGGATAATATCGTTGCTTTATTGGCTTAGAGGCCTCTACGTCGATAGAATGCGTAATTAAACTGGTTCTTCCTAACCCTTGCTTTTCAAAGTTTGGACAATTTTGTATAACAAAGTTGAGCCCTTTTCTTTCGGTGTCGCTAAGCAGAAACGCGTGATCATTCTTTAACACAGGTGTAATGTCAACGGGAAGAATTTAGGAGAATTACAAATGTGATCTGCTCTAACGATATCCGGAAATAACCCAAAAGCTTCCCAAAAATCAATCCCTAGAATTAATCTATGAGTAATCGATGGTATCACAAATAGTTTCACAGGTTTTATTTCATTTTTAAAAGTAATATCTACATCAAGCACCCTAAACATTCTGGGACTTACCATCGGCAGTTTTTACATACATTTTGCACTTTGTATAATTAGGAATGCTAAAAAAATCGGTCAAAGTGATCTCTGAGCCTAGGCAACTAATGGTTGCACCCGTGTCTAGTAACCCATACTCGGAAAAATTTAGAAAAGAAACTTGCATAATAACGCATGTTACCAGGATTCGAAATTCGACATAACTTCCTGCATTTAAAATAATTCCGCAATCTCTTTGTAGAGCGTTTACTTTTTTTACTAGCCTATCATCAGTTACCGATACATTGAAGATTTCATTGCGTTTTCTCAAGTAATTTTCCCATCTCATATGATAATGTATTTTCGGTGCCAGAAGAGATCTAGAGTTGTCATTATCAGTATCACCCGCGGAGCTTAATGGGCGACGAAGGATACGCGGGTTTGAAATAGGTTTATGTTCTATGTTCAACTGAGTTTTCGACGGAAGCGTCTTGTTAAATATGTGTGCTTGTTGTGTATATTTAAGAATAGTTATTGTATTAGAATCATTAGTATTATTATAGGCAATTGACACTGCCGTGTTTATGGCAATTTTAACTGTTTACGAGCCAAACACGTTAATATTTAGATGTTTTCCCATATACTCAATTGTCAAAAAGTTTACGTGTTTCAAAATTAAACTCATTCAAAAACCAGTAAAAGGCAGGGTTCCAAGTACTTCTTGATGTATGTTCAGTAGATTTTTTGATTTTAGTGCTTATTTAACACGGTTTGTAATGGCGGCAAAATATGTAAACAAAGTCGAAATTAAAAAAGGTTGTAGCATTTCTATAACAACAAGCAGCGTATTCTGAAAACTATGATTTGTGTTGGCTTAAAAGTATTAAAAAACTCGTTTTTGGTTCAAGTTTTCAATTCAAATGGAAAAATGTACATACACATGTAAAATTCTAATTAATAACTTTGAAAATTATTAATATTTAGGACACGAAAAAAAATTTTAGCTGCCGGTTTGCTACAACCTTTTATGAATTCGTTATGCTGTAAACAGAAAGAAGTTATAAAATTGTAGTCTGAACAACTTTGTTTAGTTTCTTAAAATATTTGCCGAAACACGTTAAACTATAGCATTTAGGTGATCAGTGAATACTTCGTCTAAATGCAATTCATTAGTAAAATTTTTGTACAGTATAATTCGTTTATAAGCCACACCGCTTATAGTAGAATTAGCGATAAATTCCAAAATGTTAGTTTTTCTGTCATCTATAAGTAAAATACCTGCAAAATATTTTTTATTTAGTCCTATAGCCCATTTTCGCTTATACGCCACCAAGATTTGGTTTGAAATATCTTAAATATATTCAAATTATGGAATATATAATCCAAAATACAAAAGTCAAAAATAATATATTTTGTAATCATAATTTTATGAAAATATTACTCATATTGAAGTAGAAATTGTTTTTATTTTAGCAATCTTAATTGCAATATTTGTGAATAAGGAAGTAGTTTCTTAACGTTAGTTTTATTTTTCTTTGTTAAAAGAAACTATTATATGGGGATTCGCATATAAGCCACAAATTGGCTTATATAAAAATCAAGATATAGTCCAATTCGCCTCGTAGTCCACAAAAAGCGAATTTTACTGTATATAAATGCAAGAAATTTATATTAATGATATTTGGATGTTTTTACTCGACTTACCACCAGTCTGCAGGATGATGAAGGCCTCCATCTGGTACAAAGCTGGTTTCTGAAACTTGTAGAAAAAAAATTCTTGCATTGTAGGATACTATACTTTGTCAGAAGCTACTTTGTCCATTATTTAAAGTGTCGTAAAGCTATAAACGATTGCTATGGTTAAGCTAGCTTTTGAGGTAATTCGGTGCTGAATGGTTTCGTCCGATACTATTGGTAATTTGACTTCTATAGAGTTTGTTTGCCAGTACTATGCTCACACTTATGCCTTGGCGCCTTGAGGACCAATTAATTGGTTATTTGGAGTTTCTTTATATTAAAAAGAAGTGACTGTATTTTTATTCTTACATTTGTAATTTAATAGTCTTACATTTAGTGTAAATTTTGTATTGTTATTCTTTATATCCTTATACTTTGTTTTTTTTTCTTCTCTTAATTTATATTTATCTAAAATATTAATTCCTTCTTTTCTTTTCCTTTTCTTTTAAATGATATATTCTTTTGTTTTTGTTGCTTAAACCTATTTATTTATTTAATTTTTAATTTTTTATTAATATTATAATTTATTTTTCTTCTTTTTTCCATATATTCTTTTATCCTTATACTTTGTTCTTTTTTCTTCTCTTAATTTATTTTTATCTAAGATATTAATTCCTTCTTTTCTTTTCCTTTTCTTTTGAATGCGATATTCTTTTGTTTGTTTTGCTCAAGCCTATTTATTTATTAATTTTTTGAAATTTTTTATGAACATTATAACTAATAGTATAATTATTTTTTTTTTATTATTGTTTTATCCTTATATTCTTTTATCTTTTATCATTATACCTGACAAGTGGTGATAAGCAAATACACGTGAGCACTGACGATGGAAGTGTAGCGGCTTCCGAAAGTGGCGTTCTGTGTACGTTGAAAAATTAAGTTGATGTTAATATATATATATATATATATATATATATATATATATATATATATATATATATATATATATATATATATATATATATATATATATATATATATATATATATATATATATATATATATATATATATATATATATATATATATATATATATATATATATATATATATATATATATATATATATATATATATATATATATATATATATATATATATATATATATATATATATATATATATATATATATATATATATATATATATATATATATTTATTTATTTATTTTAAAATTTATTTTAAAATAATCATACAGAATATATACATATATGAAATATTAAAAAAATAAAAGTTCGTGGTGAATATAGGGCGTTTACAATTTCCTTCCATTTTTTTCGATATCTGGCAAGATGTTTAATTTGATTCCATGACTTCTTAACAATATTGCATTCTTGTTTGACAGCTCGTATCCACGTAGTGCGTGGTCTTCCAGGTGTACGATGGCCATGAGGGTTCCATTGAAGTGCAGATCGGGTGATATCATCGTCAGGTCTTCTCAAAATGTGGCCAATCCATGTCCACTTACGTTTCATTACTTCGTTTTCTATTGGTATGTTGCTTGTAACTTTTAAGAGGTGTTCCGTTGATATGGTGTTTGGGCAGCAAATACAAAGAGTCCGGCGCAAGCATCGGTTTCTAAACCCTTGAAGTTTTTTTCAAATTGGACTGTGTTATTCCCCAAGTAGTAGAGCCATACAACAGCACAGACTTTACACTACAGTCAAAGAGCCGGAGTTTTGTTTTCCTACTGATGGTGTTGGTTTTCCATACCTTGTTCAATGATTGGAACGCAACTCTTGCTTTATTTATTGGTGCCTGTATATAATCAGTAGTGCCACCATCTTTTGTTATTACGCTTCCTAAATAGTTAAACGATTCTACATCTTCTATTACTGTATTTTCCAGTTTTAGTGGCGTGGTAGAGGTTGTGCCTATACGCATAAGCGTTGTCTTTTTTAAATTAATTTTCAAACCGATCTTCCTCGGATTTACTGAAATTTGATTTACTTTAGCTTCTATGTCATCGAAGCGGTGTGCCAGTAGACAGATGTCGTCGGCATAATCTAAGTCGTTTAGTTTTACTGCTAAGTTCCACTGTATGCCATTTGGGGCTACGATATTGGTTTGCTCAAGTACACTGTCAAGAAGCAGAAGAAATAATGTAGATGATAGAATACAGCCTTGTTTAACGCCAGCAGAGGAAGAAAACGGTAGGCTAGTATTGCCATTAAAACGCACTCGACTTGTAGACTCGTTATATAGTTCTCGGATAAGCATAACAATTTTATTGGGAATACCTTCAGATAAAAGGGTATCCCACTGTGTCAAAGGCTCTTTCAAAGTCAACGAAAAGAAGGTAAAGGTCTGTGTTGTATACTTTGGACTGTTCAATGATGATACGGAGAGAATTAATGTGGTCTGCACAGGATCTACCAGTTCGGAATCCTGCTTGTTCATTGCGAAGTATATATTCTATTGATGGTTGAATGCGATCTAGTAGGATTGTTGCCATTAATTTTGAGATAGCGTTTAATATGGTAATGCCCCTCCAGTTCTTGCATTCACTTAAATCACCCTTCTTTGGAATCGTAATTACGACACCTTCTTTCCATGAAGTCGGCATCTGGTTTGTGTCCCACACCTCTTTTATAATCGGATGAAGTTTTACTGCTAATATCGGCGCGCCATATTTGAGAAGTTCCTATAAATTTGTTGTTGATTTTTTTCTAACTGTTTTTTTTTTAATTTAAATTAATAATTTTATTTAGCTCTTTATAAAATATTACTAAAGATTGTTAATTTTAAAGATTATGATTTATTACTGTTAATTGATTAATTCGAATCTTAAGTTTTCTTTTTTTTATTCGAAATTTTTTAATTATAAAAATTAATAATTTAAAACAATCATATCTTTTACATATATGAATATTTTATATACGTCTATATACGAATACTCATAAAAAAATTCAATTGGTTTGTAAGTGGCCAAATAATTTTATATGCAAAAATAAATTGTTTTGCTTGTGCATATGATGCGGTAAAAAAATCTTCATAACTCGTTAGGTTACCTCTTACATGGAGCTGAAATCAAAAATTAGGCATTATACATACATATATTTTATTATTCTCTTCCTTCCCTAAAATGTTTTCATTCAAGTAAAATCAGTCAAATGCGAGTCTTTCTTTGTCTTTACCTTAATAAGCTCGTTGGTTATCAAAAATAATTTAAAATATGATGACACTTCAATCTGCAGAGTTAACAAACTTTGCACACAACCGACCTAACTCAAGTCTCCACCCTTGAAAAATATACTCCTATTTCCGTGCAATAACTGCATGTTCATTATTTTTCTTATTAATATCAAAACATTATTTTTTTCTTACATACCCTGAAGTAAATCTGGGGACACGCGTCTCCCATTCAACACCCTTGTCAACAAGTTTGGTTACTTTTTGGTGACACTGTCTCCAAATCGTCATCACTTCTTATTTTGCTTTTAATGGAAAAAAATCTGACAGCCATAAAACGATTATTTTTTACGGTCCCACCTTTTGGATTTGAAAATATTTACGGTTGATTGCAAATATAAAAACTTTAATAAAAATTCAATTCAATTGCCTTATCCGGTAGAATGCTTCATAGGCGTTGACTAGAGCCATTAAAGAATTAGTTAGTAGTACGGTGACACAATCAACAGTGAAACAGTACAATTTCACCATCGATATTTCCTGCTGGGCAATTTGTTATTTCTCATGCCAACATGCACATACATATCAGTGATCTGTTTGATTACGAATCAAACGGCATAATTTTGCTTTTTCTAAAATGAGTTGATATGAATCATGCTAATGCATGATTCATATCAACGAGACTGTTGTTAATAAATGCCTGTCACTGCTTGCAATGTCTGTTTATGCATATGATTCACAAAAGCAATGAATCAGTATGATTGTTTTGAATGCTTTTTGAAAAAGTTAGCACTACCATCGTCCGACCATATCTCTCATCCCTTATTTTGCTTCTGCTATATTTATTTTTTATTCCACTAATAAACTCCATTTTCTACATTTCTTATTAATTCTGAATTGTTAAATTTCCTAAAACACTTTTAATTAGCTTTTTACAGTAATTTTAAAAATGTGTAAAAGCATATACTTACATCAACATGCTTTTGTGAGTTATTTGATTACTATACAAACCAATCAAACAACAGTATCAGTATTTTACTTACTTTTGTTAACAGCACTTAAAAACCAAGAGTGAATTAATGACAGTCAGTTGTAAGAGAGTTAACATTGCAAGCAATATCATTAGCACATATTGATGTTAAAAAACATAACAAAGGCATTGTAAATGTGAGTGGACAGCGAAAGTGAATCAGCTCATCCGTTTCTGATACATATATACAAATTTATACAATGGGCGTGTGCCAAACGGTAGCAAAGTACTATTGTAAGTGCCCTCTTACACACAAAAAGTTTACTTTGCAAAGTTTCAATTTAGCCGATAGAAAGACAGAGAGATGAAGTATTCCTCTCTTTGTCTTTCTAACGGCTGAATCAAAACTTTGCAAAGAAAGCTTTGTGTGTGTAAAAGGGCACTAAGTAAATTTTTGACACTTTTGAGGTGAGTAAAATTTCATTAGCCCTGGTCGCTAGTAGAATTTTTGACACAAGAGATAAATTTTTGACAAGCAGAAATTAGAAGCATGGTATCATAAGAAGGTAAAAACACCGCCGTCGTTTTTGGAAATTCGAAATGTAGTTAGACTGTGAAAAATGCATTGTTTATTTTAATTTGCGAAAAATTGTATATCATATTATAAAATTTTTCGCTACAGCAGAGAATTTTGTCTTATATGTTTAAAAATATTCTTTTAAAAATTTGTTGGTAGCCGGCGGCTTGTAGTAAATTTTTTTGTTTCGCCGCCGCAAAATTTTATATTGTCGAAAAAGGTATCATTTCACACAGCTGGAACTTCAATTTTTTACAAACGTCAAAAATTGATATTGTCAAAAAAGATATCATTTGGAACAGCAGAAACATGAAAAATTTTCCCCACAGGAAAATATTTTTTTGTTTACTCTTTTTTGTTCATGTCTGTCGGGTTGTGCATTCCAAACAAAATTGCTGCCACTGCACAAAGATAATTCTAAATAGTGCAATAAAATACGTATAGACAATGCCTAACCATTAACAAACAAATGTCATTTAAATAGTGCCTGTGCACACGACACAAACAATTGCATTAAAATGTTGAATAGACTTATAATCTTGATGACTTTTAATAATGTGTAACTTTATGAAAGTAAAACTCTTTCTTAACTTTTATATAGTATGTGAGTAATATTAACTCGAGAGATATTCAATGAGTTTCAGGCGACATGCATTATTAAAGAGGGAAAACGTTCTAAGTTTTATATAGTATGTGAGTAATATTAACTCGAGAGATATTCAATGAGTTTCAGGCGACATGCATTATTAAAGAGGGAAAACGTTCTAAGTTCCAAAGGTAAATAATTCCAATATTGGTCTAGTCCAAAAGCATACTCTAAACTTTTAATGGTATCCTCCTATTTTTTAGTAGTTGCAGCTGCTTGTCTGATTCTGAGCAGTTCAAATAATCTTCTTACCCATCATCTTCCCTTATAACAAGGACCATAAAAACTCCCACCAAAAAATAAAATAATGATAATATCTTCTTCCGTGCTGTATTTAGCATCTCTTTTGTTTTCCATCCATTCATATAATCACAATCTGAACTGTTGGTAGAGCTCGTTCTATTCCTTGGTAGCTCTTTCTCTGATTCTGAGCAATTCAAATAATCTTCTTCCTCATAATTTTTCCTTGTAGCAAAGGCTGTCATAATTCCCATTAAAAAATAGACTAATGACAGTATCTTCTGCCGTGTTGTATTTAAAATCTCTCTTGTATGTCTTCCATTCCTATAAATATACTGTGAACTTTTAGTAGGGATCCTCCTATTCGTTAGTAGATGTTGCTCCGATTCTGAGCAATTTAAATAACTTTCTTCCTTATAATTTTCCCTTATATCAAAAGCCATCAAAACTCCTATTAAAAAGTAGAATAATGATAATATCTGTTTCCGTGCTGTATTTAGCATCTCACTTGTATTCCATACAGTCTCGCTTTGTTTTATGTTTTCCCTTGATGGAAGAACATATACAGTTACCTCTTCATTCCATGACACATGTCTTACGTTTTTTCTTCGTGGCAAAGTAATTATAGTAAAATTTGTATTCGGTGATACCTGCTGTTGTCTTTATGTTTTGATTCTGTCGCTCTTGGTTTGCAAGATGAATTTTAGAAGTGTTTTCCATCTTAACATTCTCGATTTCCGTACCAATTTAAATTTTATTTATTTTTGTTTGTTTTTCGATTCCGTCTGCTTTTTTGCTTTTCCTTTCTGACTTATGGTGTTTATATTTTCGCTTGCTCTTCGGTCATCCCAGTCTATTAATCTAGACTGGCCCGATTGGCGTTTCCCTGATTCAGGGACGGGCAATTGGTTCTTAAATGACCAGGTCTGTTACAGTTATAGCACTTTGGCAGCTCATTTCTCCATCGCGCCTGACTTGTTTGATCGTTATTAGCTCCTGTCATCGTAAACCGTTGATTATCTTGCGAGCTATTTGGCTGTAGTCTTGGGTCATTGATATTTCTTCCTACATAATTTCCGTTATGCGTTTGTTGTTTTGCACTGAGCGGCCTGTTTTGGGCTCGTGCTTGATTGTCCAGGTATCTAGACTGTGGTTGTATACAGAACCGGTTTTCTGTGTGTCCGTTCATTCTGCAGAATAACGTTCTTAATCTTTTCCTACATTCCACTTCCTTATGGCCCTTAGCTTTGCAATAATCACACTGGTCTAAGGTCATATTCGCGTTCTGTCTACAGGCCAATTTCATGCCCATACACTCCACAATTTATACAATATGGTGTATTAAGCCTCTGGTCGCAGCTTGCTCTGTTGTGACCTTGTTGCTTAGAGAAACTGCACGTTGTCGTCGTGGTGGTGGTATTAATTGTGACTTGGTTTACCCCAAAAAGTTGTTCAGCATTCTCCACTATTTGTATTAATGTTGGTAATTCTTAGTGCTCCTGACCAATAAATCTTGTACGTAATGCCTGGTCTCTCAAACCTTTAATGAAGCTTTTTACCGATATTCTCCTGAAATCTTCCAATATCGTTTTCCTACTGCCTTCCTCGCTACATTTATTTGTTGCGGTGATATTTGCTTCATTAAGTAATGATTCTAGTCGGCACCCAAATCTTATCTGATCCAGCGTCTTTTTCTTTAAATATACCTTTTTAACTGCATCGCATAGAGCGTCTACAGTTCCAAATGTTAGTGGTGATATTTGGGTGTAAGCTTGTCCCATTAGGCGTAGTTTAAGATATTCAATGACGTTCGGTATTACGTCTCTGTTGTCCTCAGTGACCAGCTCGCGCTCCGTCAGTTTGCATCCTTGGATGAAGCATTCTCTTATTGGCAGAGCAGTATTGTATCTGCTTATCATAGATACGATAATCAGTTCAAACCCTGGGGTAGCAAACAGTTTTAAGCCCATAACAAAGTATTTCTGCAGTAGCCATGAGTTCAATGCTTAGCAGAGGCATTTAATTTTTATTTTTTGTGTATGTATTCAATGCCTTCTAAATACTAAAATTTTGAACTTGTTATTTGTAACCCAATGTGGTAAGTATTGGCCTCCAATGACATCGCCATGTTAAAGCAATTGGTTAAAATGCCAAATTAGCATTTTAACTCATTACTTTTGATGACTTTTGAGACGTAATAAAATACACAGAGGATTTCAAAAAATTTTATTTTTATTGAATGCTAGTGCTTATTATAAAAATAATTTTTGCATACAAAATTGGAGGTTTTTAATTTTGAAATGGGGATTTTTGGGGACATCATTCCTTAACATTCATGAAGCAAAACTTTTCTGGCGACACTGTTTGTCACAAGCGCTATAGAATACCAAATTTTTATGCTAACGTGTTCGTTCTGTGAAATAACATAACGACCGAAAAAATTACAGAATAAGGCTATTATTCTCATATAAGTTTGAAAAAAAT
Organism: Panzeria rudis; assembly: GCA_956483635.1. Classification (NCBI taxonomy): domain Eukaryota; kingdom Metazoa; phylum Arthropoda; class Insecta; order Diptera; family Tachinidae; genus Panzeria; species Panzeria rudis. The sequence goes on along the minus strand of OY101451.1, from coordinate 47,052,118 downwards.
TATTTATAAATTCTCAAATGGTTTTTGAAAGTCTATGTATAAGAGTTTTTCAAAAGCATGGTTGAAGTCTACTAATGATTTAGTAAAGCACCAATGAAATGCATATAGACATTGCTCAACCCTCAACTAATAAATCTTTATTTGAAAACTAAAAAGTTTATCTATTTTTATTCTAACAGGGGATTTAGACGCTGAGTTTTTTACATATTTGTTCAGTCTTGAGTTTTTAGCAAACGGGGTAAGAAAAAATCTTGATTTATTTTTTCATGTTTGTTTTTGACATTTCCTTTTAAACTCATTTGTATTTTTTTTTCATACTAAAAGTTAGAATTTATTTCAGTTCAAAGATAATTTAAGAAATAAACTTGAAAAATTAAGGTAGAAAATCATCGTATAAATTTTTATGAATTTCAGTAGCAACTTTAAAAGGAAATTGTCGGAATTGTCTGAAAACTCAGCGTCTAAGTCCCCTATATATTTATTCTAATAGTTCTAATAGTTGAGTTTTTACTTTATAGGTGTATTACATTAAAAACAATAGCAAAGGCCAGTTTTATTTTAGGTAAATGTGTTGTTTGATCTTACAATAATCATTTATAGGGCGTTTCAGTAAAACGTTTTTCTGAAATGAAAATTTTTTGCTGATTATGAAAAAACATTTTTAGACAATTATTTTATCTGAGTCAGTAAATTAAACAAATGAACAAATTTGAAATATTTTTTCAATAACAAAATTTGGAAATTTAGTAAAATTTTTTTTCTGAATTTATAAATTGTTCTATTGGACCGAATTTATAGTAATGAAGTTTAATTTTTTTGTGTACCTTTTGTAAGTGGTTAACCAACAGAGTACCTTTTTCAGCATTAGATATTTCCCAATATCCATTTAGCTTATTAGTAAAGGCTTACATGTCACCGGTCTTTTAGGTCCTTTATCCTTTTACAAGGTAAATTTAGGCCCCTATTACATTTTACAACAACACACAAATGTTGTGTTGTCTCTGCTACAACACAACATAAGTTGTTTTTCGATTATGATTTACAACATCTAGCTGTTGTGTATGTTGTTAATGTTTGCAAAGAAAAATCTATATACACACTTACAATTTATATCTATTTTAATTTTTCATCTTGCCACGGCAACATGACAACAGTTAATGAGCAGTTGTAAGTTTTTGACAGTTTTGACAGCAAATACAAATATATGTTGTAAACGATAATCACACTAAATTAACATAAACACTAAAAGTACAACACTGCGGATAAGTGTTGTAAATCGTAATCGCAGTTTACAAAATACAACATGAAAATAATTAGTGTTGTGAATGGTAATCGGGGCCTTAATTTCAATAAAGTACGATATATTTTCAGTAATTTTGAAACAGTAGTCCTTGTTTGTTTTATTTGTATATTTGTTAGTCATCGGATCTACGCCAAAGCATTAGAACACGGTAAATGCGGATAGAAACTTAGGCCCCGATTATCGTTTACAACACGAAAATGTTGTGTTGTACCGGCTACAACACAACATCAATTCTTATTTGGATTACGATTTACAACATCTAGTTGTTGTGTATGTCACAGAGTTGCATTTTATTTGTAGTACATATTCCCGTAATGAGTGCCAAAAACTGTAAAGTTTAAAAAAGATTGAAGAAACGAAACGAAAGGATGGATTCTTGTTTTTGCTACAAAAATTGAGCATTTTTCTAAAACCTTCAACCCGGTGTTCTGCCGTTCCTCCGATTTTAAAATTGTGTTGTGCATTGGGGTTTTTGCTGATGGTAGTTATCAAAGAGGTAGTAGTAATGATTTTAATATTGGAGTTTCGCAACCAACTGTTTGCTGCATATTAAATGAAATAATTAACTTCTTTGAACGAAAAATTTGCAAGAAATGGATAAACGCTCGGATGACGGAAGAAGAAAAATATAACAACAAAATATCGTTTTTCTAAAAACACGATTTCCAGAAGTAATTGGATGTATACATGGTACGCACGTACGAATTGTAGCGCCTCCAAAGGAATTTCAACATTTATATTTGAACAGGAAGGGATATTACAGCCTGAATGTCATGATTGTGAGGATGGCAATTTTCAATTCAATTCAATTAAAAATAAATAAATATTTTTTTCAATAGTTATGCGACTTCGAAATGAACATACTCTACGTAGATGCTCGATACCCGGGCTCAAATCATGACTCCTTCGTGTGGAATATGAGTGACTTGAAAGAATATTTACAGCGTAATATGGAGGAAAATACTTGGATATTAGCCAGGAAGTTCTTGTTTTTTTCTTTTTAATTTAAATTTTCAAATTTTTAGGTGACGCTGGGTATCCATTGGAACCTTTTTTAATAACTCCATTTCGACGTACTGCAGAAGGATTACGAGAAAGGCGTTTTAATACTATTCATGCAAAAGGAAGAAATGTTATCGAAAGAACAATTGAAATTCGTAAAAGCAGGTTTCGATGTTTGCTTTCTGCAAGAGGGTTGCACTGCACTCCAGAAAAAGCGACTCAAATCACGAATGTGTGTTGTGCAATGCACAATTTAAGCAAACACTTTAAAACTGAATATAATGAAGAAATGCCTTTTCCATTAGACACAGAACTAGAAGTTGGAGAAGCTGCAGAAACAAACATTCAAGAGTCTGCACAACAAATTAGAACTAATTTAATGCTTGCAATTTTAAATGAATGAAAATTTTTGGTTAAACATAAAACTATTTATTGCTTTAATTCACTTCAAACATTAACATTAAAAAAGAATATATAAAAAAAAACTTTAAAAAATATCACCAAAAAAATTCATGTATGGTCACAGATTCTTAAAACTAAAACAAAAGGTATTTAATATACATAAACATATGTGAATATCACATCTCCTCAATTCTTTTATTTGTTAATTCAAGTTTGGCTTTTATCAATTTCATTTGTAAATCAGCCTTCTCTTTTTTTAATTCATAAATTTTTTTATTGATTTGATAATTCTTGTATGAATTACTTTCCAACCGTTTCAATGTCTGTAAAATCTCCTCCTGATGTTTTGCTTGAGCTTTTAATACTTGCAAACGTTCGTCCTCCAGTTTATTTTTTGATAGTCTGCGGTTTTTTGGCAATTGAGGTTCTGTAGATTCAACAGTCGGTGAAGGCTCCTCAGGTCTAAATGTTATTTCCGCCCCATCGGAATCTTCTTGGTTTTCCAAACCCATTGCAGAGCCATTTGGGTTTACTTGTGTTTGCATTGAGACAAGTTCCACAGTGCTTTGTTCTAATGGGTTCAAGCTTATTTCTGTGGACGGACCACCACTAGTAGCTTGAAAATTTCTTTTGTTTGCAGCCAATTTTCTTTTTAAGTTTGCTTTATAATGAGTCCATACCTATGATAAAATAAAAATAATTTTTAGCTAATATAACATTAATTAGATAGTACATCTGCTACTAACTCTCTGCCATTCTTTAGTACTTTTAATCGGCGGTCCCAAACCATTTAATTGCTCCGTAAATTGGTCCCATTTGTCCTTGAGCTGCATTTTGTTACATCCAAATGGTAGCTTGCCTCGGCCATTTGTTTTTTTATTTGTTTCCGTTTGTTTTTTATTTGTAATTTTAAAAAATACACCATTAAAATCACAACTGTTGTAAACGATAATCGGGGCCTGACTTCCGACTCTTAAATCAATTTAAAGGAATTTTTAAGAAAGCGTTGAATATTTGTACTCAATAAAGGCCTTTTCACACTGTAATATAAGCTTTGAGATTTTACTAGATTTTGTAAGTCGAAAATAAAATCAAAATCAAGCTTACACTCAATTCATACGCTGATTTAAAAATTATGTTTTATTTTTAGTTGTCTTTAAAAGCTGCTTCCAAAATCCATTCATACGATGATTTTTAGTTGCATGTCTTTTTTATAAATTACTCTAAAAATTTGCTTTATTTGCTCTTTCACAACAACAAAAACCTAACACAATCACATAAGAGAGAGACAATGAGAGAAAATGCAAATAGAACTAAGGAAAAATATGAAAAAAATCACCGAAAACTGAAAATGTGATTTTTTCTGTGCCCCGTTTGCTTCTCTACCCCGTTCGCCAGCACAGACCAAAAATCATGTTTTAAAAAAACATGGAAAAAATAATCGCATGAATTGCGTGTTACTGTCAAAAAATCTTAAAGAAAATCTTCTCATTACATTTTGTTTCTACACTATCGCATTACAAATAAAACGTAACACAAATAATTTGCAATAAAGCAAATTTTTTCGTTCTTCTGTTTTTGGTATTTCCTATGTTTGGTTGTGCAAAAGACAACCCTGATAAAATGAAAAATGTGATTTTTGGAACGATTTTCCGTCATCCTACGTCAAATTTGGTTGATAAACAGACCGGTTTCGGTTATGTGTAACCTGACCCGCTTTAGGCGGGATTATCCTGCTTTTAAGAGTTCGATCCCGCCTAGAAGTTGTTTTTCGCTTTCTCCCGCTTTTTCGAGTTTTAAAATTTATTATTCTACTTTTTTAATTATTGCCAAAACTTTGGAAAATTTTTCAACAGAATAAAAAAATATCTTTCTCCTTTTTCAGCCAGTATAACTCATTTTTAGACGTTGCACAGTGGGGCCTTTTGACTTTTTCCGTTGCAAAAATCATAAGTTTTAAAGTAATAAAGATATTTAAAAATGTTAAAAAGCATTTGAAAGAAGACTCCTCAAGCTTCAATATGCATTTTTTTCACGGTCATAGGTTAGCCGCGGCACTGTGCAGTGTCGCCTTTTGACTGTTTCATAACAAACATAATAAACTTTAAAGTACATAATAAAGATGTTTTAAAAATGTATAAAGCATTTCAAAGATAACCGCTTTCGCTAAAATAAGTAACCTGCATGTCCATATGATCACAGGGTACTACGCACAGTGGCTTTCTCATCGCAAAATCTATAATTTTTTAAGTTACCAAGATATATCCAATAGTTGAAAATCACTTCCATTTTAAATACTTTAGTTTCAAAATAAGTGCTCCCGCATTTTGATAGGCATTGGGCACGGTAATAACTTTTGACCTCTTTTGTTGCAAAATTCATATCTTTTGAAGTAATGATCTTTTTAAAATTTAAAAAACATTTCAAACACAACTTTTGGTGCTTCAGATGCTATTCTCATAAGGAAGTCCAGAAAAAAGTACCACTGTAATTTAACATGTTAGAGTAATATAATATTTTTTATTTTTACTATAAATACACATTTTTGAAATATTTTTAATATTAATGCTATATAATATATAACACACCACTAAATGATAAAAGACCAAAATGAAAATAAGACCCGTGTGTCCCAGTTTTGCCCAAAGTCATGCCGCCATTGTGCATGTTTTATTTCATTTTTGTAAATGGAATTTAGTTTTTCCAATTTTTTATGCAAAACATGTCAAAACAAAGTAACAAACACCTGTATTGAAATTATCAAGTGATGATCTTATTATTTATAAAGAATTTTGTTCTCTATTTCATAACAACAAAAACATTGAATGCAGGCCCTACCTGCTTAAAAGGGTGATTTTCAGTAAAATACGCACAAAAAATTCTAACAGTGTTATTATTGCGTAGGTACATTTTATTGGGGTTTGGTTTTGTTTATTACAAATTAAGCTATTGAGCATTTTTTACAAGAACAAAAGAATCAAAACTTAAATGTTTTATTGCTGTTTTGTGTATGTATGAATTTAACATTATTAGTCTTAGAAGTAAGTATTTTTTATTTGATTTTCTTTTGTTACAATTTTTGTAAAAATAATTATTTTAAAATTCTAGGAAACTAATTCTTAGATTACAAAAATTAAATAAAACATGCACACTTGCTGCATGACTTTGGGCAAAAATGTGGAACAAGGCTCTTTTTTTTGGTCTTTTATCATTTAGTGGTGTCCGTATATGGTTATTTTTCTATGAATTAAAGAATTACACACAGTGTAATATATAATGATATTAATTTATTTACTATATTTTTTTCAAACTAGTATAATTTTTTTTATTAGATAGTTTTCTTTAAAATAGTCATTAACATTGGGAGCGATATCTAATAGACTTAACATATCAGAGCTATAATTACGTTCTTGTAAATCCTTTTGAGATCTTACATGTCTTCGTGATGAAATTAGTGGATCTGATGAGGCGGCCAATATATTGAAAAGATCCTCATTTTGTCTTATCCGTGAAATTTTGCATGTATTTGTGTATCTGGAGTGTTTGTAATCTTCGTTTTTGCATTCTTGGGCTTCTTCTGATAACTCTCCAATTGGTAGGCATTGATATTCAATTAAATCTTTACCATGAGCCAAAATCTTATGGACCGTAGGAGTAAGCTTCTTTTCAGGGTACATTTGAACCAAAAGTTGAGCAGTTTTTGATGCATAGTCATAAAACTTTGGGCCATTTATCATTTTTGGAGAGTTTATAACGTTTAGGATAACTGCAAACCTTTTTATAATATGATTGTCGACCCGAGTAATTCTGGCTGTTACCTAATCATTTTCAAAAAATTCTCTGGACATATTTTCATTCGTATTGCCGTACCCCTGCTTTGGGCAGTCTATTGTCAGCCCAAGGTTCTTAAGAAATTCATTTTGTATAATTTCTTTTCGAGCAGATAGTTTTTCTTTTGGTGTTGAGTTCTTATCAAAACATTCTCCATCTCGCGGAATTGTATACGCTAGTTTTAAAATAAATTCCATGCACCTAATTCTAGCATGTAATGGAGAAATTCCATATTCATAGTTGTGCTCATCACTTGAATCATCAAGATTTTGAAAGTCTTTCTGTGTCTTTTTGCAAAACGCCACTTTAAAGTTGACGAAGTATCTATTATTACATTTAAGACTTTGCCATCAATCATTGTAAGACAAAATTCATAATCAATGTAAACTGTTTTTCCATTCTCCATTTCAAGCATTAAAGGGTTTAGTTCAGAAATTTGTTTTTTTATATCGTTTACTGTTGATTTGATTATTTCTGAAGACTCGTTCGTGTATTTAAAAAATATTGGACGGCAAAAATGAACTGATGATGGGCGGGGATTTTTCCAATGCTCAGAGATTTCACTTCTTAGTCTTAAAGGAACTACAGAAGCCATAAACATATTTGCATCTGTAATAGTTGTGTCATTTGTCGATATTGTTTGTACTTTTCCTTTGACAATCCCAAGTCCATAAATAACGCTAAGGCTTCTTCTATGCTATACTTTCTGGGTAAAGCATTTGGAGGAGTTGGAATACTCTCTTTAATTCTCTGCAGTCGATTTGGGCTTGCAAGCTCCACAGCTTTTGCAATGTCAGACCTTGATTTGTCTTTATCTTTAACATACTTAAGACATAATGCTTCTGAAAGATGCGATTTACATATATCTTTAGTGACATTTTGAAGTTGACGTTTTCTTGTGTACTCCGAACATTCGTTTATAGTTTTTGCAGGTCTTCCTCTTTTGCTGTCAGAAGATGTATGCGGTTCTTCTATGTTTTCAAAAGTTGTTACCCCATTCAGCCAGTCTGAGTTCTTTTCCATAAAGGTTTTTGTCGTTCGTTTTGAGGCAAGCCATTTTTTTTTATTAATTTTCAAGTAAATGAAGTGAATTGTGGTTTTCACATCCTCTGCGTGGTATCCTGATAAATTGTGTAATTTTTGCACAATAGCCATTCTAAACTCATTTTCATTATGTGAGTTTCTGAATAACTGGAACAATTCCGAATTTTGAAATGACATTATAGCACATTGACTCTATCAAATTGTATAACTTAATGATCACTGCTTTTACAAAGTAAAAAATTAACTGGCTTGATTACACAATTGCGGCTTAATTTATACCCAAAAATAAACAAACGTTTAATCTACCTGCTTTGTAAAACAGAAATCCAGGCCTCAACTACCTGTAGTGTAAAACTGCATTTTCTATTTTACTCAGTATAAAAAAGTTTAAAACTACCTGCCTATTTTATAATGCGAACAACGTTGCCGTTTTGGTTAAGTTTAATCAAAATTGGTTACTTTTTTCCATCTGTAGAATAAAAGACAAAAATTAAACTACATACATACATATGTAAGTACCTGAAAATTTTGGTTATTTTTTTCTTATTTGGTAGTTTTTCCAACATTCTTGGTTATAAAATATATTGGTCATAGAAACGTTGAATGCGAATTTAAATTTAAATAAACAAATATTTATAGTTATGCATACCTCATTCATACGGGACTCGCCCGATGGTTTTTTACCATGAATTTTCTAGAGTTTATTGTCGAACGGGACACAAAGCAACATAAAAGAAAATTTAAGAAAATGCAGGGGAAAAAGTCATCGTGTCAATCTCGTATGAACGAGAGAAATTAAAATATGTAACAAATACGTGCTGCAGTGAAAACAGAATTATTGCCGTTTTCACTATGAGATTGTAACAGTTTTCCTCTTATATCAAGCAAAACGGCAACTTTTGGTGGCAAAGTTTTGTTAAATTATTTAAAGCATTGTGTAGCAAATATGCTCCGAAAATTTGGCCGAGACTATTTTTGGCCATTTTTAGATATGCTCCATTTTATTTGTAAAAATTACCTAAATATAGGGTGCCTGAAAAACGGCAACTGCCGAAAAAGTAGGGCATTTGATGCACATTTTTTTGCTTATTTCAATAAAAAATAAACGTACCTTTAAAACGATACCAAAAAAGTAATGATCTAAAGTCAAGGTTTCTAACATTTCAATTTTAAAATGTTATTTTTTTTCAAAATCACCTTTTTTGGGCTTCTTAAAAAACTGCCAACTTTAAGCAGCTCCACCAGCTATAATTTTCAACTAATCAAGAAAAACGTTTTTGAACTGGCATCAGTAAGAAGTTCTTTGTACGATGTAATCATTCATTTTACAAAATTTTGTCATCAAATTTTGTATTTTTGCCACGGTATTTGGGAAAAGGCGCCACAGTGCGTTGCTTCAAATCTCATTACTTCAAAACTTAGAATTCAAAGCGAAAACTTGGCATGAAGTTAGCACGATTGACGAAATTGAACAGGATCTTGCTGAGTTTTTCCATATATGTATTTTGAAATGGGAAATCACCACAGAATATTGCCATGAGTTTCGGCTACAATCTACGGTGATTTTTAAATTAACATTTCATATCAAAACTCGTTAAAGTCCAGTTCAATTTCGTCATTTATGCTAACTCCATGCCAAGTTTTTCTTATGTATACGTCCGTTAATTATTTAGGATTAACTTCATTTACTCGTAAATAAAATTTTCTATTAAATTATGCATATTGAGAAAGGAATTTCCAAAACATATAATAACTGAAAAGACAAATTCGTGTCTGTATAGGCGTCGAACTATTGTTTTCGAGATCAACCACTATCTCATCAGAGCTCTTGTCATAACTGCTCACACTGTGAGGGTGGTGAAGTCAAGTAAGGAACGTAACATTAAAAATGTTTGACTGTTCCAAAAATGAAATTCAACGATCCTAACCCAGAATAATCAAAAATCTTCGGATTCAAACCCATGCAGTTCGACTAAAATTCATAACGTCAATTTAAAAATGTCTACATTAAGATGAACAAAAAATTAAGAAAAATTCTTGAAAGCCAAACGCTAAACTAGTTTCGTGCCGAATATATAAAACATAAGATGCTTAGATCCGACATAAAATACCAAAGTTACAGGACAGAATTTTTTTCATACAAAATTGCTTTTGATCGAAAATATTATTTTAACTATAAACTGAATTTAAGCATACAGAAAAAAATAGACCAGAATTATGTTCAATAAAACCATGGTTATTGAAAAAAAGCGGTTACAATAACATTTGTCATTAACTTAATAAAATATTTTGTTGTATGTATTTCTTTCCCATGATCACAAGAAATTAAAAAAAATATTGAATAGCGGGATTTTCGTTATCAAAAACGAAACTTTATTTTTTCTGTGCAACTTTATAAGAAAGATAACTTCGGACTTTTTCACTTACTGGCTTACAATTTTCTTATTTTTGTTGGGTCTAAACGACTTTATCTTTCATGTGTTCTTTAACCTTAAAGCAATTTACAAAATTTTTGTTTCATATTTCAAAAATTCATAAATTTATTAGTTGTGGGTTAGTTTATCAATATGGCTGCATTTCGTTGGGTGTTAATGCCAACTCATAAGATTTTTGTTTCATCGTAACGGAGAAATTATAAATGACGATTTAAAGAAAACTTCTAAAAATTTACGTTTTTAAGTTTTTATGAACTTCGTAAGTACATATCGTTAGCTGAAATAAAAAAAATCAGGTATCTAGTTTTTTTAAATGTTAAAGGAGAAACAAATTAAATATTTATGCACTCAAGTTCCTGAAGTTTATTTTCTTTTTTCGTTTTTAATTTGGTTGCTTTTTATGATAAATGTTTGAAAATTTGTACGGACATGCGCCTCGGTGTAATACGCAATAATTAAATAACAATGCGATGTTGAGTTATTTATTAGTTACGTGGTTTTGCATTTCAAGTAACGATATGGAACTGCATGATCGCATATATTTAAGAGAAATCATGTGTATACTCGTATTATCATAGAAATGGAGTGTTTTTACATCATCCCGCTTTCCACAAGAAATTTTATAGCATCCCGCTTTTTTGTTGTATTTTTCTTCGGAGTCCTGCTTTTCAATCGTACTAGTCCCGCTTTTTGGAAAAACCGTCTGGTCACGTTAGTTATGTGCCATCTTCAGTGTTCTATTGAATAATTAGTTCTCAATAGAACATGACAGAAAATCGTTCCAAATTCAAACAAACCCCGTCGGAAGAAAAAACAACACTCAAAAATTTCTTTATGTATTATTTGACAGATCATAACAATTTGTTTTCACACAGTTAGATTTTTACTTAAGATTTGAGTTTCTGGGAAGTATTAATACTGAGTCTAATAGTCTGAAGGGCGCCTAAGTAACACATAATCTCGATTTTGTTTTCATGAAATTATGAATAAATTTGTAATGTACATTATATTTGAACGTAATTATTATTTAAACTGAATAGGTTTGAGTCGGAAGTTATTATTTCGGCTTAAGTTCATTATTTGAATTAATGTAAATTTAAATTATTATTAAGAGTAGAATATTAGAATATTTAATCAGACTAGCAGAACGTATTAGTACTACTAATTTGAATTTACATTATCTCAAATAATGAACTTAATAGTATGTTTCCACCGGCATGATTTCGACAAATCATGGTGATTTGAGCAAATCATGTTGATTTATACATAATATACAATATATTTTGCATGCGGCTAAATCACCCCTAAGTGATTGATTTATTTTAAATTATGTCGAAAATATTATTTTTCGATTTGAGTTTATACCCTACGTTTCTTTTAAAACTACAGAAACTACAATTTCCGAAAAAATTATGTCAAGGAATATTTAATTCAATTTAAATGTGAAACTATATATGAAAAAAATTTAATTACACCTGTCGCGCACACCTTATAAAGTAAAACCATAATTTGACTTCGAAAATTCGAACACCAAATCAATCACAAGCTCGGTGGAAACACTTCGAAGTAATTTACTTAAATCTACTTTATTTAAAGTCGGTGGAAACATGCTATAAGGGGAAATTGCTCCTTATCGTGTTTGGCAATTTTCACCTTCGACTACGACATTTTTGTAATAGATTAAAGACAACACGCTACATTTTTCTTTAATCTATTACAAAAATGTCGTAGTCGAAGGCGAAAATCGTCAAACACGATAAGCGACAACAACTTGCGATGTAATTTATTTATTTATTTTACACAGGTCTTTAAAAATGTCACAAAAAATCTTTTGATGTTTTTTATTTTCAAAGCACATTTTATTAAATGACATGACGGAATGACATCATACACATACATATAAATCATAACAATAAAATAAAAGCTAAACCATATCCTTATCTTTTCTTCCAAAAAACGAATTATTTTTGATATTTCTGAAAAGAGAAAGAAAATTTACGTAAAAATTAGTTTATTCTTAATTTAGTAATGGGTGATAAATATTGATTGTCAATTGCTCTTGATCGACAAGAGGGTATTAACTCGAAATTTTAAAATTTTCAGTAGAGGCCAAAAAAACTGTTTGTCGTTACATTTAAAAGAAAAAGAAGGAAAATGTATTGTCTACTGGAATTTTTTTAGCATGATGTACATATTTGGATTTTCAACAAATACATGAGGTAAACAAATTACATTAGAAAACATATTTACCTTGTTTTTCCTTTAAGTTTTTCCAGTTATATAAAAAAACGCCTATTTTCGACTTAATACCATTTTCCTGAAACTTTTTGATTTATTTATTTACAAATTGTATCAACAAAATAGTATCAACTAAAAATACAACCAAATTTAATTTCTCTAGATGTTGTGTCACTATTTACCAACATTCCAATTCATTTGGCGATAAACAACATAATGAAGCAATGGGACATCTTACAAACACATACAAAGATTCCAGAAAAGCAATTCCTCAAGATACTACAATTCTGTCTTAGTGACAATAACTATTTTATTTATGACGAACAGCCATATGGCATGCCTATGGGGAACCCTCTTTTCCCCGACTATACCAGATATAGTACTAGACAAATTACTAGAGGTAGTAATAGCAGATCTGAGAGAGAAAAATATAAATATCAAGTTTATAACAAAATATGTAGACGATTTATATTAAAAACTTTCAAAAACTATTATAACAAGCTAAAGTTCACGATAGAAAAAGAAACAGACAACCAAATACCATATTTAGACATAAAAATCTACAGAAAAAACAGCAAGCTTATAACTGATTGGTACACAAAGTCCATTGCATCCGGACGACTTATAAACTTCCACTCAACACAACCAATGAAACAGAAAACCAATACAGCCATGAACTTAATAGGGAAAGTACTTAAAATCGGCGATAAGCAATTTGAAACAAAAAGCATAAGGAAGATAAAAGAAATACTCTTAAACAACAGCTATCCGAAATATTTAATTAACAACTTGATTAAAGAAGCAAAATACGGGGGAAAAAATAAAAATAACAGAAATTCATCTGGCAACACCAAATTTGACAGCCTCTCATTTATACCAAAACTGAAAAAAATAAACATATGAGAACACTAATAAAAGATGAACACGTTACACTAGCATTTAGATCAAACAAAACAATAAACGATCTATTTATAAAAATAAAACCAAAATTGACAAAAAAAGAACAGAGCAATGTTGTCTACCAAATAGAATGCTTGGGCAATACGTCTGAAAGCTGTGGTAAATTTTATATAGGGACAACAAAAAGACGCTTAAACACACGAACAAATGAGCATGAAACCAATATAAAAAAACAAAAACATACAACGGCACTAGCACAACATTGCACCGAAAGCAATCACACGTGACTTGACAAACATTAAAAAAATATTGGATAAAGAGAGACGAGAGAATAAACGATATACAGTGGAGAGCCTTCGGATACAACAAAAAGGGAACAGTGCAATAAACAAAAAGGAGGACAAAGACAATACGAATGCAAGTTATTCTATACTTTTATTTTAGTTTACTGTGATAGCAATTTAAAAAACAGTTGTGACACTTTCATGATGTGCATACATACATAGTTAAACAAAAATAAAAAAATTTATTTGACGTTTGTTTTCGTTTTGTGGAAAACTATACAATTGTAATGTATAAAAATTAAGATTATATGTAAGTTAATGATTGTTTTTTAAATAAGTTATTACCTATCATGCTGTTAACTTTGTTGTTGGTTGTTTATTTATTTATACATATATGTTTATTAATTTTTTTCGTTTATACTTGTAATGTTACCAGATCAATAAAAAAACATCCCTGAGGAAGTTGGGAATTTCCAACGAAACGTAGGATGGAAAAAAAAAAAATAATCTCTTATTTTTATTTATGACCTTGAAAGCCCATTATAAAGAAAATTACACAATATTAAATAAAACAATTTGATTATTTTTACTTGAATAACTCAAAATAAACAGGGTTGTTATGGAATCCAAGTAAGAATGGTCCTTTACCAGAATTGAACAGTGTACCATTTCACGTGTACCATTTCACGTACTCTAATAATTTTAAAAATATCATCGAGCCAATTTGCCTCGGTTTAAGCGAAAAATAAAAAAAACGTTTTATTTTGAACTCCACAAATTGTAAAATTGTTTTAAAGACAGTTTCTGAAAATATAAGGAAACACATGAAAACTGAAATGAAAAAGAGGCTTTTATCATTGAAAATTGACAGCGCATCTAGACTATCACGGAATATCTTTGGAATCAGCGCCCAATTTATTAAATACGATGAAATCAAATCTCTTATATTGAGCATGGTGGAATTAAAAGGAGTAGGAGCTCACGTCTCTAACAATTTGGCTGCAGAGATATTGAGAACTTTAAATAAATACGATGTTCAGTTAAATCAAGTAATATCAATAACATCTGACAATGGGGCCAACATGATAAAAACTACAAAAATTCTCTTAAACTATAATGCAAACGAGGACCGTGAAGTAACTGAAGAAGATGAGAACGTTACTTACTTGAGTAATATAAATAGTTTAGAACAACCTTCTACTCTTGGCGTTGCACATATGCAGATATGTAGATGTGCAGCCCATACCGCTCAATTGGTTGCCTTGGATGCAACCAAAGACCCAGAAATTAAAACGTTTTTGCTGAGTTGCAGAAACTTTACAAAATGTATTCGAAAAACTTCAAATGGTTTTAAAGATGCATTTGAATTAAAAAATTTAAGTATTCCCCAACTTGACTGATCTACAATATGGGGATCTACCTTCAAAATGGTAGACACGCTGTTAAATGCTAAGGACTATCTTGTAAATGTTGAATCAGTCGTCAATAAAAGCATCGAAGAAAATTTTGAAAACACTGATTTACTATGGGAATTCATGGAATGCTATGTAACGGTTTTCCGGCCTTTACAAATAACTATTGTAAAATTTCAGGATGAACAATCGCACTATGGCAATTTCTACGCACAATGGCTAAAGTGCAAAATGCTCACAATGAAAATAGTGGAAGAAAACATCAATCGCACATTAATAAAAAAAAATAGTGTGAGTCCGATCACAGGGGAGATGTGTAAACATCTAGTAATGAAACATTTTTTTTTATGTTCAGAGTTATAATTTTTTTGGTGTTTTGTAAAATATTTTATTATTTTGTATTTGTTGCGGTCGACAAGCTATTAATCAGCTGTTTACTGAAATGTAGCGGCACAGGAAGTTATTTTACAGCAATGGTTTTCGAACTGTACAGCGCTAGCACAATTATATGTTAGTGAAAATTAGTAGCTCCTATTGCGCACTAGATGGTGTTTATATGCAGCTGTTAAGTATGAATGACAATCTCAAAGACGAAGAAGACTTTAAGTTTGATAAGTTTAGTATTTTATTTTCCTTATTTTACTTTGTTTTAGTAAATTTTTTATTAAAAGTGCAAAAAATCTTTTTAAAAGTTATTAAAATTAAATGTTTTTGTATTCATTTTATTTATTTGTTTTTATTTGCCTACGATAACAGAATGTACGACAATTAGTGAATATTAGTAGCTACTACTACTATTGCGCACTAGATGGTGTTAGTGTATTTCTATGCAGCTGTTAAGTTCCTCTGTACTTCTTGTTCTCCGTATGATTACACTAATACACTCATACACAGCTCACACCGCGTTATTACAATCTTACTCAAAATTTCCCCCTCCGGTTTTCGACAAACAAATTTTGGGACCAATCTTTGTCAAACCCTTTCCAACAAAACAAGAATTTTGAAAATCGGTTCACAAATGACAGAGTTATACGTGTACAAACATAAAAAAGTAAAAAAATAAAAAAATAATAATATACCCGTACAAAATAGTTGGAATTACGGCAGTTAAACAGCAAAAGAACCAACAATTACAAGACAAACGCAGTCAATAAACCGTCAGCCAAATATCGCATAAAGTTCAGCAACAAATTCAATAAAACCGAAAAACCGGTTTAAAAAAAACCCGGGTTCAAAATCCGAGACGAACCGGGTCTGAATCCCGAAAAACTGGACATAAAATCCCCTAAATCCCAGAAGTTCCCGGCAAAATCAAAAACGGCAACGCCGAAATACTCACTCAATTCAAAAACACGGCAACACAGCACCAACCAACAAACATACCACCTTACTGCAGGAGTTTGACCTTGAGACTCCCTTTGCTAGTGTTAGTGTATTTCTATGCAGCTGTTAAGTTTCTCTGTACTTCTTGTTGTCCGTATGGTTGCACTAATACACTCATACACAGCTCACACCGCGTTATAGTAAGATTAATCTTACTCAAAATTTGTGATTGTATTGTGAAAAAGATTTTTACCATCTAACGTATAGATGTTTACACATCAAAAATTGGCAACAAACTTTTAGAGAGCATTGAAAAACGTACTACAAGATTACTAGAAAATGAAAGCCTCAATGCTTGTTTGTTTTTAGATCCAGGTTTCATCACACATTAAGTCCACAATACCGCCAAGACGTAGTTACATATTTGAATCACGTATGGAAAAAACTTAAGTTATTATCAAACGATTACGATTTTAATAATGTACATAATATTTCTATGTTAGAACACAGCGAGCCGCAAGATGAAGCAGAAGAAATGCTTGACTCATTTTTAACGCAAACACTTAAAACAGCATCAGATGAAAGTGCCTACGGTGATGTTTATTCAAAAATAAAAAATCTTCATATACCATTTATGAGAAGTAGCACCGATGTACTACAATTTTGGAAAGATAGAAATCATTCTGAACCAGAATTATATGCTTTAAGCAATGTTTGCTTTGGTATTCCGCCTACACAGGTAAATAATTAAATACCTAGTAATTATTTGTAATATTAGAATGCTCTTATTTATAATAGCTCGTTCTTTATTATGTAATTTCATTATACATATTTATTTATCTATTTATTTAATTTAATTATCCATTTCCTGTGCAACAAGATTGCTCTTATATTTAGAGCACAGGAAAGCATGGTTCAATTATTATATTTGACATAAAACAGTTTGTAGATGTAATAAACAAAACTAGGTTACTATATATATATAATAATAGGTACAAACTAATGATAAAAGGCAAGAGATAACATTTCAACAATCAGAAAAAATTAATTAAATAAAAAAGAAAAATTTTTAAGACAAAAAATAAGTATATAAAACTCAATCAAGAAAAATAGGTAAATAAAAATTGTTTAAAACTAGCTGCGTTGCTATTGACTTGTTGGGCTTGTGGAAGAAGATTCCAAAGACGTGACGCGTATAAGAAGAATTGCCAGTCAGACAGAAGATAGCGATGGCACGGGACGATAATCTTTTTCCCTCTTAGAGATCTTGCAAACCTGATTTTGTCATAAAGATATCGCGGGGTTTGAGAATAAATAATTTTATGTAAAAGTAAAAGAACGCGAATCTTAAGTAGATTTTCGAAAGATACACCGTAAAGCCTTGAGGAGAAACAAGAAACATGATCATACTTTCGTAAACCGTACACATATCTTAGTATATTGTTGTATAGCACATTTAGCTTTTGTTTACTAGCGGAATCACAACTAGCAAAAAGTTCACATCCATAAAGTAATCCAGGGATAAGATAGGATTTGGCAAGAAGTTCTCTTATATGCAAGGGTGTATAAAACTGGGTAGACCATAAAGACCTCAGCTTCACATATATTTTACCCACAAGTGTGTTGACATGCATCGACCAGGTAAGATTATTATTGAAAACTATACCGAGGTTTTTAGCAGTATTTACAACTTAAATTTTTTCACCATTTATTAAAATGTCAACATTATTAACAGGACTAAACGTTCTTTTGTGAATTAGTATACACTTAGATTTTAACGGGTTTAGCAAAAGTTCGTTCACAGAAGCCCAGCGATAAATGTTGCTTAGATCTTCGTTAAGTCTCATAATATTTTGGCCAATAGAATACACAGGGCTGCTTAGATATAATTGCACGTCGTCTGCATACATGTGAATATTGCAGTGCAGAAGTTGGTTTGGCAGATCATTTGCGTATAGTGAGAAGAGGAGAGGTCCAAGAATTGAACCTTGAGGCACTCCCCTTGCTAACTTCAATCGACGAGATTGAGCATTGCTCGTAAAAACAGATTGCCAACGGTCGGTAAGATACGAAAACAAAAGACGTGTTTAAGTTCTAGAAAAATTTAAAAAGTGCTTAAGCTTCATTATCAGTGTGCTATGGTCTAAAAATTGGTTTTACCGTTATCAAGTTCACGTCGGATGTTCTCTGAAACATCGAGCAAGGCAGAAACACAACTGGGATTCGAGCGAAACCCTGATTGCCTGTCAGACAATAACTTATTTTCAGATATGAACGAAGATATCTGAATATACAGAATTTTTTCTAAGACTTTAGATAGGTAGCACAGAATAGCAATTGGCCTGAATTCTAACTCAGTTTTAGGTAGAGGTATTATTTTCGTGAACTTCCAACTGGATGGAAAGATGCTAGACGTGATAATGGTGTTAAATAAATGAGTTATGTAAGGTAAGAGAACTGGCAGCAGTAAGTTTATGAATTTCGGGTGCATGTTATCGCAACCTACTGCATTCGACTTAACTAACCTGATACATGAAAGAACGTCTGATTGATTAACACAAGAAAATTGGAAAGTATTAGTAGAATCAGTTACAGCACACCCAGCATTAACATTAGAGAAATCGTAGAAACTTTTATCTATTGCGGCAAAGGAGATGTTCGTGAAGGTTTTATTCAGTTCGTCAGCATCTATATGACAGTTATTATCGTTCTCCGTAGAGCAAAAGCCAATTTCCCGTATGTATTTCCATGTCTGCTTGGTGCCAAGTGCAGTACTAAATCGATTGGCATAGTATTCAGTTTTAGCATTTCTGATACTACTATTGACATTTTTCCTAGCTGTTCTAAACTCTGTTAGTAATTCCGGGGTTCTAAACCGTTTCCATCTACGGTAAACTACATCCCTCGTATGCATAAGGTGTTTAATGGCAGAAGAAAAGCAGGGTTTTGTATTGGCAGATATAAGCTTTGTCTTAATAGGGACTGAGACATCATATAACTGTTGAATATTATTCTGCAAAAATAGTGTCTGTTCATCAACCGAGGCCATATAATAAATTTGACTCCATTCAATGCCATAAACATTTTCTGAGAGCACGTTAACGTCAATACTTTTAAAATCACGAAAATTAACTATACGTTGTGTCGGTGGAGATTGGAAGTTCTACGTCAAGAAAATTAAATCGTGATTGGAAAAACACGGGGCGGAAACTTGGTCGTACAGCAAAACATTTAACGCGTTCGATACAAAAAATATGTCAAGTAACGTGCTACTGGTTGTTGTAAAGTGTGTTGGTGTAACAGTGTTTGTGGATGTTAATCCAAAAGAAGCCTTGTTGTCAATTAAACTCGATTCTGTATTCAACGGCAAGTGTTTCTAAGGTAGAAAAAAAGTCGGAAAAAGAAATCCTTCTGTTAGGCCTATAAGTACAACCTACTAGCATTTTTTTACCATCAGTGTTAATTTCGATGAAAATAAACCCCACTTTTTTGTCATTGAGCGATACGTTTGATGAGGATCTAAGACGAACTTTGCATGTTAAATTACTTTTCACAAAAATAGCCACACCGCCAGCATTACCATCCCTATCCTCCCTAAATATTTTATAGCCATGTAATGAAACAAGACTGTCAGATGTATGAGTTGAAAGCCAGGTTTCGGATACATAAACAACATCAACGTTGGAGTTCTCAAAAACAAATCTGAATTCATCAGTTTTGTTGTTGAGACTCTGAGCATTGATGTGTGTAAGAGAGAACCCCCTTTTTTGTTTAGCTAATACTCTAACCATGTACATCGTAGTGTCTTTGGAATTTTCATTAATCGTGGTACAATTAACCATTGCCAAAAATATAATTTAAGTAAAAAACCCTAATAGCAACACAAGAAAAGAGAACTAATATTGAATATAGAGTTAAAAATATAGTTAAAAAACAAAAATAGATAAAACGACAAAGTGCTGAAAAAGGCAAGAAATGCTGGAGAAATATATTAAATACGAATAATTTATGAGAAGTTGAAAATTTGACCCTAAGTTCGAAAAAACTGTTTCAACTGGTCCGGAAATTCTATTCTTGTTAGTTCATCGCCCTCGTGTTTTTTTACGTAGTTTAGATCTGTGTTTATGCTTTCTGGCTAATTCGGCGGATTGTTTTGTTGTTAGTTGTTATTTATATTCATGCAATTTGTTTTTGGATATGAAAATAATGATGCACCCTAAGTTATGCACTAATTTTGATATTTATTTGTATTATTTCTTTCTTTGAGAACGATTTATTTTTGTAGAAATGCAGTAAAAACCGGTTTTATCTTTTTAATGTTGATGTTATTTGAATTAGGTTTTTTTTGTTTGTTTTATTTTTATATTTGTTTTATCCTAATATTTTGTTTTATTGTGTCTATTTTTAAGCCTGTAGGTAAACTTTATGTTAAAAAGAAAAGTTTTAAATAAAAACCAAAATCAGCTTTGTTAATACTGATGATTATGCTTTCACAGAGTTATCAATATTCAAGTATAGTGCAAATAATAATTTATTCAATGCCACAAAAAGGACAACAACTGCAGAGCTCGCAAAAACACGTCCGACCACAGCGAAGACAAACAGCTTAGTATATTATTAATTAAGTCATATATTATTTATCAGGTAACAATTGAAAGGGCGTTTTCTTCGTTGAAATTAATTTTAACAGACAATCGTAGTAGACTCAGCCACGAAACTTTGGAGAATATTCTTATTGTAAAATTTAACCCAAAATTCTTGGATGAGGCAATCAACAGTTTGCTTTTATTTGAAGACAACGTTTAAAAATAATTAAAAAATACAGGGCGAGCTTCATTTTCGCAGCTTGAAAAAAATCTGGACTGTTGGAATTACTGAAAAGTTGCAATGATGGACCATTATTTTTTATAATTGAAAATACCTAAGTTTTAATAAAAAAATTTTATTTTTTATAAAATATTTTTCATAAACAAATTATTTGTTACAAATAAATAAATAAACATTAACTTCCATAATAGTATTTATGTTTGAAAATAAAAAAAAATACAAATGTTGTGCATACATACATACATATGTACATTAATATCGTCACAGAAAATGGAAAATCCCCTATATAACATTTTAAAAGTTTTACAGGAGAAGCATAAAACTTGTTTAAATAAAAAATGTATTGGCAATTAGTGCAAAATATTACAATACATACAAGTCAAAAAGGACCCACACATTTATATACATACATACATATTTATTGGGTAATTTTGCATTAATTGTCAATATATTTTTTCCTTTAAAAAAGTTTTATGCTTCACCTGTAACATTTTTAAAATGTTAGATAGAGCCTTTTGTATTTTTTGTGACTATATCGTATGTATGCATACATACTTATATGCACCCCACGGTAAATGGAACTGACACAAAACAAGTCACGTGAGCGGTCCCCAGGTGGTAGGGACCAGTCCGAGTTCTAACACTTCCTATTAAGCGGACCAGCCACATGGGAATGGCCTAGGATGGGGTTAATTGATACTTTGTATGCACCTTGTAACTTGTCTCTGAACTATCTTATGAAGTCCTAATCGGTGTAGAATAATATATATTATATATAAATATTATTCCAAAATTCAGCTGTAGTTATCAATTAATTTATTTTTTTATTGTTATAAATCCAGTTAGAAATTGTGTTTTATTTTTAAGCGGTGTCTTTAATAAGATTCGAACCGACAACCTCCAGCATGACAGGGTAGTACATTACGCACTCGACCACAGGGGCACTTATATTTCAATATTATAAACACCAGTTAAGCTGGAGTTAATATCTGAATATAGTTACGGAACAGGTTCCTGAGTGGCATGGCAGTGTCATTGAATGGAGACAATTAATATTATATAGATACTATGTGATAGGCCTTAGATCCAGGTGCATCGAATTTGTTCAGTGCCTTTTACTACAATACTAGCCGGAGTACGAATTAAATTGACTGAAAATTGTTAATATGTGACCATTTACACAATATGCCTTTTTTCACCATTCACTACTCCTTATTTTTGGTACCAGTCTCATTTTCTCAAGACATAGGACGAGTACTTTTGGATAATTTCTCACCAAATTTTCCGCAGGGTATGTACCAAGAATGATAGAAATAATTATTTCTATCATACATATTAATTACATTATTTTATTGGTTTGAAGAAAAATAATTTGAATTAGTTTAAAGAATCCTAACTAAAATCTTATAAAATAGAATAAAACAAAACTAACTGTAAAAGGTCTTCGCGTTTTAACATTGGCGTAGCAAGCAACTTAAAAAAAAAATGAAATTTTCCAATTATTTTAAACTACGCTTCTGATTACGAGAAATGTTGTTGAAATGGTATTCATCTATTGGCTGCAGACAGCGCAGCCATTAAAGTTTTATTAAAACGTCTAAAGCTCAGCTGAGGCTGAGTAAATTTACGCAGCCGCAGCGCAGCTTCAGGCGTATGAATTTGTTTTGTACCTATGACTATGGCTGCGGCTGTTTAAATTTACACAGCCGAAGCTCAGATTCAGCAGTTTGAATGAAAAAATTATAGATTTTCTTAACGCTGATTTTAACTTTTTCCGAGCTAAACTCAGACCGTTTTTCGCCTTTTAGCCTCGAAATTTCTCCATAAAATTGTGTGCTTTTTAAAGCAGTTCTTAATTTTTTAAAAAAGGCCTAAAAACGCTTAATATATTTGAAATTTATTATTTCGGTTTTTAGTTCAATATTTGAATTAATGTAATTCAAATTATTTTTATTAAGAGTGGAGTGTTGGAATATTCAAATCAGATTAGCAGAACGGATCAGTACTATTGATTTCGACAGGCCGCTACACCGTCTCATCAGCGTTCTTGTTCACTTTTGCCACTTATGAAGGTGTATGCTTTTTACAAGGAAACATCAGCTATTTAACTAATTTTTGCCCTGAAATAGAATACAAGACTTTTTTCATGTAAAATCTTGCATTCATTTTATTGTAACTCAACTTAGCCAAAATTTCCCCTATCTGATTTAATCCAACACTCAAAAGCTCTTATTATTTTTTGTTTTTCGCTTTGACGGGCATTTTTATCAATACCTACAATCAAAGCTTTTCGTTTGTTTGTTTTTATACAAGCTTAAGCTGCTTCTGTTAGTTACTTGTCTGCTTAATATATTTCCGGAATTTGTTTAAAAACTGCTTTAGTATTTTCCTCCCACATCATAGCAATCAGAGTTCGGAATTGCGCACTTCTTTTGCACATTGTGCACTTCTTACAAACGCATTAAAAATGCGTACAAGCGCAAAGAGCGGAGCGGAAAAAGAGCAATTAGCATGCGCACCGCAAGCGCTTTCGTTTTATTAGCGCCGCTCTTTGCGCAATGCGCATTTTTTTTTTTGTTTAGCGCTTTGCTATGCGCATTGCGCATATTGAGCGGCGCATTCCGCATGCTCTTTTTTATACCAACAGTGGTTAGTTTCAGCTTATTCAGTGATGCAAAATACATATCTATTTCGTAGTGACGTAATTTTAAGACATTTGGATTTGTAGCATTATATCGTTCTTCTTTACTTTTTTATTATTGATCCCATACAAATATGATGCCCCTAGACGGGTCCAGACCGAGACCCGAAATATGAAATGTACTAGCGACCCAATTTCCGGTCCAGCCCCAAACCGCAACTAACCCCTATTACTTATTTATGGTACAATTAAACCGATTCTGGTAGAGATCGGGAAAAAATATACGTCTGTTGGCGTTTTGCAAGATCACATCGGAATTTTAATTTAGGGGGGGGTTAAGTTTTCCATTTTTTGCCAGATCGTGCGTGCAGCATATCGGTACATGACACTATCCCCCTGTTCATAGAATCCGATACGGATTGGTTTGGCATCATTTTCTCTACAAAACCGGTTGACTGCGTTCATGAAAACAGTCTGTGCTTGAATTTGGGAAATTTCCGTTCAGAAACGGAATTAATTGTCCATGAATTGGAGTTCAGGATACCTTTAATTTATGCATTTAATAGGTAGAACCTATTTTTCCCATCTTCTAATCACTAAAAATACAACTTTGTAAACGATATGCTGAATTTTAAACACAAATAACCACTTTTTGAACAAACCAATTTCGTTACGTTTTCATGAATCCATTCACAACTGGAATTGGATTGGAGTTCCGTTTCGAATCCAATTCCGCATCGGATTCTATGAACAGGCTGTATGTGTTCATTGCATCTGAGGTGTAGGGTATGTTCAGCAACTTTGTAGAAAATATTAGGGCAAATATTTTTGTGGAACATATTAACACTCTGATTCCTCCACGTAACGGTAATTTTTGGCTCTTTTCTAACAAATCGTAAAAAACACCCCTAAAAAGGGGGACTGCGGAAATAAAATGTTCTACAAAAATGTTGGCCATCAAATTTTACTATAGGTGTTGAGAACCAAGCTCCAGATTTAACTCGGACAATAGAAATCATTGAAAACTTAAAATGTGTTTAAGGTTAATTTCGTACTTATGCACAATTCGTACTCGGCATAGAAAATCTTGTAAGCCTTAAGTTTAAGGTATAAGATGTGTTCAGCTTGTTTACATAAAAGATAACGAGAAGCATTTTTGTAGAAGATTTTTTCCCTCTATATTTTTGTTGGAAAAAAATTTTTTTTCGCAGTTTGAAAAACAAATCGACCAAGTATTATACCATTTTGAAATTCGTGCTAAACGCGCTACCTTTTGATGTCACTTGCCAAAAGTACCTAGTACATTTTTTTCAACACGGTCGGTTAAAGTTGGGACCAGTAATAAATTTATGTACGTCGTTTGGCAAAATGTAAGATTTTCTTTGAAAATCAGGCCACTGCAGTACGAATTTTTAACTGCCATTTACAGAAGGATATCTGACAATGATATAGGAGAAAAAAAATAAGAGACGTGACGTTTTGTAGTCCCAGCAATAGAAAGATCATTACAGGGTGTTTTTTTAAAACTGGGAATACCTTTGAAAATAAGTGACATAGATTTTTTTCTAACTTTTTTTGGAGCAGTCACTACTTGCCCTATCATCCGCTTTCGGCTTGACGTTGATTAATGGGACACCCTGTATATAGTGTTAACTCTTTTCTTGTACTCAATAGACGCCTTTTCTTTATTTCATCGCCTTATTCTCTAATATACATATATTATATTATTACATACTTAAAATAACTCCGACTAGCTACTACACAGGTCAACACGATTTCTAAGGCCCGTGATTTCTTAGTCAATTTGCGTACACATGATACTGAGCTCCAATACCTATAAATTACTTTTTTTTAATTGACTCTGTATCCCGAGATTTTCCGTTATATAGAAAAAAGAAGATGCTGCATCACATAATTTGCATTTACTCGAGAGACCGTCCTTCGATTAAATAAAGAAAAAAACACAGAACGATCAGAAACAAAATAACCTTTAAATTACTGCCTTTTGAATTTTTTAAGTCTTAAAGTTTTGGAGATATTCAAAAAGTTTTATCCAAAAAATACATTTTTTCAAAAAAAAAAATTTTTTTTGAAGGATTCATTAAAACTTTAAAATGAAGAAAATTTCAAATTTTTTCTTAATTGTGATAACTTCATATTTTACAAATAAAATGAGTTAATGTTTATTTAAATCATTTATAAGTTCTGAATTATATTCGATTCTGCCCTCCGTCTTATATCCAGCTGGTTTTGATGAGAAAGTGTTGCCAAACAAATCCGTGTTCTATTCTATGAACAGGCTGAGTTGTACAAAAAGACAAAAACTGGCAACGCTGTGTACAATTTAAACTAGCTTTTACATATTTTTGTTATTTAAAAATACAGACCAAGTCAAAAGTAAATACACATATTACAATGGCAAAATGATCGAAATTGGTTAAAACGAAGTGGATTAATGAAATACATATAATGTACAGAAGTTGCAAAAGCAGCTAGAAATGATATAATCCCATTTGGCTTGTCAGAAAACTCAGATCGTTGAACACCTAGATGAAAGATAACAGATGAGTCATCATTTCAATTCCAAAGATCTTTTGGAAAAATATACTCTTATCGTAAGATATACGAAAAATGTACTTTAAAGTTTGTAGACGAAAGCTCAAATGTTTGTTTTAAGGTGAAATATAACGCTATTTTGTTGAACTACATCAACACACTTCCCAAATACAAACTTTTTTTACTATTTGGTACATAACAAACATAGCCATAAAAAATTAAAAGTTGTACTGGGTGCAAATACCAAACGTACATAACCAACATAAAAGGGTGTTCACGGCGCAGAAGTTATTTTTAATTGTTTAAATTTATTCGCTGATAACCTTGCCTACCGTGAACTCCTTAATGCTCTAATGTTTTTAATTTTTATTTTAATACAAATGTTATTGTTTTATTTTTGTGTTTAAAGCAGAAACTGAAACCATGAAAAAAATGGGTTCAGGTTCGGGTTCGGGTTAATCAAAATAAAAAGTTCAGGTTCGGGTTCGGTTCAGGGTTCGGTTCGGGTTCAGGATTAAAACCAAAATTTAAGCGCGCGCAATTATTTTGCTTAATAATAAAATACATAAATCAATTTTACATACACGTTTATACGTTTAAACACTACCTGCCTGTTCTGTAAATCGAGTCGTTTTAAAAATGCTCGATTTAGAAAAATTAAATCCACTAATAGCAAACTTTTTTCATACTTTTCATCAATTTCATATTTTTTAGAGCTTAAAATATAGTATTTATCGCTTATGTGCACGTCGGTTATTTGCATTTAACGGTTATTTGCATCCCAACATGAGCAATTTTCTATTGGTATTAAAAAAACCATAAATATTTTTTGTATTTTCATTTCGCTTACATGCATTTCTCGCTTTTATGCACCGTAAAGTAATGTAAATCTTTTCAAAATGTATTAAAACAATACTCATATATGCACGGTACATGTTCCAAAAATTAAAGTGAAAAATCACTAAAGCGGCCATCCATTCAGAGTTGCCAGTTTAGCGCCTTTTGAGCTAGTTTTAGTGCTATTTGAAAAGTCGAATTTATTTCTCTATAGCGATTTTTTTAATAAAGCGCTTAATTGGCGCTTTTTTGTCAAGAGTTTTTTCACATTTAGTTATTAAAACAGTTTTATTTTGGCTTTGACATAAAAATTAATTAAACATTTTTATCTTAAAAAGATGTATCTTGTTTCAAAATCTACCAAATTGCACAAACATACTTGGGTATAATTGTGCATATCCGGATATTGCACTTGTATGCCTGGAATAATTAATGCTTTTTAGCGACGGAAAATCGTTCCCATGATTTTGAATATATTACCATACGTCTTCACGTAGCAGTTTTTATTGCTGAAATGGTCAAGCTTTATTTAGAAAATACTAACTAACTAAAATTATAGGAATTTAACAATTGCCGGCAATAAAAATTGCTACGTGCAGACGAAGGGTTAGCGAAAATATTTTTTCTGTCAACTGAAACAAAAATTAATGTTCAGACAATTGTTTTTCAAGGCATTTTTGACATTTTGTGCCATCTTGTAAATAAATTTCTGTATTTTGTATATTGTAATTAAGAAATTTAAATGAATTTTGGTAGAAGTAAATGAAATTTTCGAACCTTAAATTCAGGCTGAACTGTGTACGAGGCTTTGAAAACAAAATTTGGGAT
Source organism: Panzeria rudis (assembly GCA_956483635.1). Taxonomy (NCBI): domain Eukaryota; kingdom Metazoa; phylum Arthropoda; class Insecta; order Diptera; family Tachinidae; genus Panzeria; species Panzeria rudis. The sequence goes on along the minus strand of OY101451.1, from coordinate 47,024,255 downwards.
TTTGTTTACTCATTGTAGTTTTTTTTATACATGCACCACTGAAGCATATAATCGATTTTTTTTATAAGCACTACCGATGCATATAAGTGAGTTTTTATAAATGCTGCATTTCTCGCTTATAAGCACCCAAAGTCGTGCAAAATTTGAAATGCATATAACCAATAAATATTGTATCATATTAATTTACTATATACGATTTAAAATACATCAATGGGGGCATTATTTATTTTTGGAAACCGAGAAATTTACTCAAATCCGGTTTACTGAACAGGGCCGTCCGTACATTCTTTTTTTTAATTTAATTAAATTTAACTTATTTAGCTTTCAAAAAAACTTTTTTTAATCTTTGTAGCGTACGTACCGCATTTACATAACAAAATATAAATAATAAGAAATTATTAGAAATACCCAGAACAAGAAAAAGCAAAAAATTTTGGCGACCATTCAGCACTTAAAAATTGCAAAAATAGTCAGCTTTAGGGGTGCTGCCACCTGGTATGAATTTGCTTTGGTCGTTATTTTATTACCCGACTGCGCGACGCAAAGAAGGGTATTGTGTTTATCAGTCTATGTATGTATATATGTATGTATGTATGTATGTATGTATGTATGTATGTATGTATGTATGTATGTATGTATGTATGTATGTATGTATGTATGTATGTATGTATGTATGTATGTATGTATGTATGTATGTATGTATGTATGTATGTATGTATGTATGTATGTATGTATGTATGTATGTATGTATGTATGTATGTATGTATGTATGTATGTATGTATGTATGTATGTATGTATGTATGTATGTATGTATGTATGTATGTATGTATGTATGTATGTATGTATGTATGTATGTATGTATGTATGTATGTATGTATGTATGTATGTATGTATGTATGTATGTATGTATGTATGTATGTATGTATGTATGTATGTATGTATGTATGTATGTATGTATGTATGTATGTATGTATGTATGTATGTATGTATGTATGTATGTATGTATGTATGTATGTATGTATGTATGTATGTATGTATGTATGTATGTATGTATGTATGTATGTATGTATGTATGTATGTATGTATGTATGTATGTATGTATGTATGTATGTATGTATGTATGTATGTATGTATGTATGTATGTATGTATGTATGTATGTATGTATGTATGTATGTATGTATGTATGTATGTATGTATGTATGTATGTATGTATGTATGTATGTATGTATGTATGTATGTATGTATGTATGTATGTATGTATGTATGTATGTATGTATGTATGTATGTATGTATGTATGTATGTATGTATGTATGTATGTATGTATGTATGTATGTATGTATGTATGTATGTATGTATGTATGTATGTATGTATGTATGTATGTATGTATGTATGTATGTATGTATGTATGTATGTATGTATGTATGTGTGTATGTATGTATGTATGTATGTGGTTTCCTTTGCGGCGCTATATAAACCGAACGCGCAGGCCGACTTTGATGATTCTTACGTCAATCGGTTCGTCTTAATCCGGGGAGTGTCACTAAAGATATGACAAATGTCAAAATTCAACAGACGCCATTTTGTTTATACGAAAAAAATAAAGAGTCGGCAAACTGTATCAAAATGAGTATAAATCGACAGGTATTTGAAAATCATCTTTAGGTTTCTCGTATGATTTGTAATTTCGAATGACCATTTAGGATCTGTGACGGTTTAAAATTGTTTTCATGTAAGTTTTTTACGCAGTCGGGTTTTTTGATTTTTTAAATTTGTCTTGTTTTGATTTTGTTTTTAATTTTTTTTTGCATACAAGAAATGTAATGTTTTTTATTATTCTTCTATATATATATATATATATATATATATATATATATATATATATATATATATATATATATATATATATATATATATATATATATATATATATATATATATATATATATATATATATATATATATATATATATATATATATATATATATATATATATATATATATATATATATATATATATATATATATATATATATATATATATATATATATATATATATATATATATATATATATATATATATATATATATATATATATATATATATATATATATATATATATATATATATATATATATATATATATATATATATATATATATATATATATATATATATATATATATATATATATATATATATATATATATATATATATATATATATATATATATATATATATATATATATATATATATATATATATATATATATATATATATATATATATATATATATATATATATATATATATATATATATATATATATATATATATATATATATATATATATATATATATATATATATATATATATATATATATATATATATATATATATATATATATATATATATATATATATATATATATATATATATATATATATATATATATATATATATATATATATATATATATATATATATATATATATATATATATATATATATATATATATATATATATATATATATATATATATATATATATATATATATATATATATATATATATATATATATATATATATATATATATATATATATATATATATATATATATATATATATATATATATATATATATATATATATATATATATATATATATATATATATATATATATATATATATATATATATATATATATATATATATATATATATATATATATATATATATATATATATATATATATATATTGGGTGTTTTTTATTGAGGTATAGAACTTTAAGTTGGCATCACTTTTTTTACTGGCGGCCATTTTGTCAGCTGTCAAGTGATTAATATTTAGTTTGGTTTGCCATTTCATCATGAACAGGTTGACAAAAGAACAACGCTTGCAAATCGTGAAAATTTATTTCGAAAATAATGGTTCAGTTCGCGAAGTTTACCGCAAGCTCCGTCCATTTTATGGTCGACATAATCGTCCATCAGAGCAATTAATTCGGTTAACCATGGATCGTTTTCGCACTACGTTTACTCTATGTGATAATACGCATCCGCAGAGACGTCGAACAGTGCGCACCGAAGAAACAATTGCCGCTGTAGAGCAAAGTGTTGAAGAGGACCCGAATGAATCGATTCGCCACCGTGCACAGCAATTGGAGCTTTGTCCATCAACTTTATGGAAGATTTTGCGCAAAGATCTTGGCTTGCGACCTTACAAGATCCAGCTTGTGCAAGAAATTA
>OY101451.1:46943248-47020795 GCA_956483635.1 Panzeria rudis | reverse complement strand
TTAATAAATAATATGCACTACGAGAAATCTGTGCAAAACGGAAATATTGTACCATTATCATGTAATTGCTGCAAAACAAAATTTGTCCAAGAGCAGTGCCTAATCAGAATAGTTTACAGTATAACTTCTCCGCGAATTGTTAGTTTTTTTAAATAAATTTTTGATCTTTGTAAGCCGATAAAACAATTTGAAATTTAAATGAGTCGGCGAAAATCTCTATCTGAAGCAGAAAAAGTTAAAATTAAATGTTATGTTTCTCATGATCAAATTTGAAAAAAAAATTCATGAAATTCAAAATTGTATCAGTAATTTTTGTAAAATAAAACAAAATTTTTTTGTGAGATATTATATTGCCAACAAAAACAACTTAAATTCTCACACGAAATTTTCGTTCTATTTTACAAAAACTGGCAGTCAATGAGACTAACTATGGAAAGAGCATGAAAGGAGACAACTCAACACCTGAAAGAAACCAGCGAAAATAACGAAAAAGTTGGTACTAAAGCTATGTATTTTGGCGATTATAGAATGCGTAATACATAACACTGCTTTCCAAATCTTTATTTTAAGGTAATTATGATATGCTAAACAGGAGAAAAATAAAATAAAATTTTTTCATTTCGGCCATTGTCTATATAACGGTACGTTTGCGTTTTCGATGTATACTTCGCGTTAAAGCGCTATCCACATTCCAAGGCTGGTTTGAAAGGATACAAAATTACGCGTCGAATAGTGGATAATTGACATTGATCGGATAAAAAATTACTTAGTTATAGGGGATCAAATTAAATTTTTTTTTTAATATTTATCTATTCGGAAGCTGTTTTGTACCAGAAATAAAAAAACTTCTAGCTAAATACTTTTACTGAATAGTCTAATCGATTTTAAAAATTTTAAGCAATAACGGACCGAAATCCGATAAAAACTAAAAATGCTAGAAGAAAAAAACGAAAACACTAGCATTTGAATTTACTAGCAAATCTTTTACTTAATATTTTTGTTTTATTTTGATTTTTACTACATAGAGCATTTTTTAGTAAATTTAAAGGTTTGTGTTTTGTTTTTTTATTACACCATTATTAGTTTTTATCCAATTTCGGTCCATTATGGCTTATTTTTTTTATCGAATAGACTAGTAAATAAAAGTTTACAACTATGGATTTTGCTATTATTTATGGTACAGCTTCCGAAGAGACAAGAATTTTTTTTAATTTGACCACCAATAACTCATTCTTTTTTATCTGATGAAAGCCAATTATCCACTATTCAATGCGTAATTTTGAAGCTTTTCAAATAATATATAGATCTCTTTAATCGAACCAGCTTTTTGACTCTGGGAAGTGTACATCTGGAAATGGCCGAAATTAATTTTTTTACTTTTCTCGCGTTAAGCATATCTTAATCACCCTAAAAAATGCATTAGGAACTTTATACATTTTGCTTGTAAAGCATTGTAATGTAGAGACTGAATATGCAAAAAAAAAACACCACTTAGTTACTGCGTAAGGAAAATTGTCTAAAGTATCTCTTCATTTAGTAAAAAGTATCAAAAAAAGTTGCAAGAATTACAAAAAGTATCACATTTGGGTGCATTTTGTAAAAGTAGCAAAATAGTATCCAAGCAGTCGAAAAAGTGGCAAATTGCTACTTTAGTAGCACCAACGGTAACGCTGAACGTGGTGGTACAGGTATGCAAACAAATTAATTTTTTTAAATTAGTTTTATACCATGTTTGCTTTTAGTCCGTTAGCCAAAAGAAATTTACGGATTAATATGATTATTTCGAACGTATTTGCTTTGTGAATCTAATTTGATTATTAGGTTCGTAACGTTATATTCAGAAAGAATTGGGCATGATTAATATTCCAAGGAACAAGGGAAAAATTTTAAATTATTTGGAAATGACTAACTTTGCATTAATTAAATATGCTATTATGTCATTTTTCATACTGCATAACATTATACTCAAAAATGAGGGTTCAAATAACTTTGGTCTCTTAGCTGATGAAGATTGCTATCGACATGAATGTAACAACTATTTGGAGCAGCCACCACCTGAACAAGAAGAAGCGCAAACAAGGCGAATTAACTCAAAAAACTACTTTCAGCATAAAAATACAAAAATTGTTATTTTGAAATTAAAAAAAGTAAATATAAGTACTTTATTAAAACAAATTATTTGCACTTTTTATTAAACAAGCAGGTAACCAGAAAAATAACAATTAAATTAAAGTAATTCAATTAAAATTAGGCACACATTGTTTGGAACAAGTTCGACTTAGGAATAATAATAATTAAATTCAAATCAAATTAGATTGGCACACATTATTTGGAACCAATTTGACTTAAAACTTCGCTTAAAGCTTCACGCAACTTTGTGATCTCTTCAATTTTTGTTTTCTCAACATCGTCCATTTTATCAAAAAACTCCCATTATGTCGCCGACTCTCCAGATGTGCAGTTTCTTTTTTTTTAATTCGCTTATAGGTCACCATGAAATTTAAATATTTGCGCATAATTTCATCGCGGCTGAATGGAAAATCCGAGTCAATGGTTTTTAATTCCCAGAACAACTTCTCCCATAAAACAATTCTTTTCTTTTTTTGAGACAAAATCGCTTTCATTTTGCAAACCTGTTGTTAAATAATAATTACATTTAAAAGACAATTTTCTTACTTTTCTTCCGCCATGATTGATGTATTTGTAGTTTGTTTTGCGCGGAATGCAAACGAAGCAGCAACAAAATTAGTGATACACAATTTGCTTTAGTTTGCGTATCAATAACTTTTATTATACATTTAGGGATGTCTGACATTGTCAACACATGGTTGCGTTAGGGAGTGCATGACTTTGTTCAGTTGGATTGCAAATGACGTTCTGGAGCTCACCCTATTGATGCATTTGTTATTGTTATTGTCGTTTTTAGCATACTATGCAATGAATGGCACAATATTTTCAAACAAAATATTGCCCAAATTTCTTGACAGTGAAAAAGAAAACATGACACTGAATAATGTTGCCAACACATTACACAATTTTCTTGATTGTACAATAAAAATCAAGTCTTGATTTTTACCAAATATATTGTGCCCCTTCAAATATGACTATGACGAATATGACACTGGCGATATTATTGTACAATACGAAAAACTGCACAATTATATTACAAGTGGGTGTGCCGCACAGAGGGAAAAAACCCCAATCTAGCGGAGGAAAAATATAAAAAAATAACATCGAATTGAAAAAAAGTTTAAGAACAGCATCAAAGTGGAGAAATCAGTTTATTTAAAAATCAAATTTATTTATCGATATGTTACCTGATTCGGAAAATATGGCCTATTAAACATTGACAAAAAATTGGGTCGCAATTCTTTATCGCTAATGATGGACGTTTTCGGACAAAGCAACTTTTTTTGATAAAGTGTTATATCAGCTATTTTAAACGGGTTTACTTTATACATTTGCTATTTTAGTTAAGGTTTACAAGCATAAATGCGGAAAAAAATTTGTTTTCAACTTGCCTTTGTAGAGATACAAAAAAGTATACCCGAGAATCCCTCAAAATTTAGTGGAATCTTAATGTAGATATTATAGAGTAATATTGTTCTAAATATTAGCTGCGGAAACTATCGTATGCGACTTTTACATCATACTATACACCTTTTTCAAATTTTCCTACCTGTTTGTACTTCTATATGATCCGAAAGCACTTGTTATTTATTAAATTACCAATGAGGTAGTCGTTTTCAATTTTACGACAAATTTTTAATGCATTTTGAAATTTGAATGCACTTTGAATTTAATTTTTTAAAGCCTTTTGCATTTTTAAAATTGGTTGTATATAGCAACATATAGCGCACACTGTGTTAAAAATAGCTAGTTTATTTACAGACTTTATAGCCTACAGGCTTTCCACGCATACGTTTTTTGTGGATAAGACTATTAGTTTGGAAGATATAACGCGACCTTAGTATTGGTTTAGCCCATATGTCAAAAAGTCGGAATGGAGAAAAACAACAAAGAAGATTTACATAAAGTTTTCTCAAAATATATCCGATAGAATTTTTTTGTATTCTCACCACTGCTTCCGCCATATGTTTGGAAGAAAAATGTACATTTTTGTGAACTTTGTTTGTACTTCTATATGATCCGAAAGCACTTGTTATTTATTAAATTACCAATGAGGTAGTCGTTTTCAATTTTACGACAAATTTTTAATGCATTTTGAAATTTGAATGCACTTTGAATTTAATTTTTTAAAGCCTTTTGCATTTTTAAAATTGGTTGTATATAGCAACATATAGCGCACACTGTGTTAAAAATAGCTAGTTTATTTACAGACTTTATAGCCTACAGGCTTTCCACGCATACGTTTTTTGTGGATAAGACTATTAGTTTGGAAGATATAACGCGACCTTAGTATTGGTTTAGCCCATATGTCAAAAAGTCGGAATGGAGAAAAACAACAAAGAAGATTTACATAAAGTTTTCTCAAAATATATCCGATAGAATTTTTTTGTATTCTCACCACTGCTTCCGCCATATGTTTGGAAGAAAAATGTACATTTTTGTGAACTTTCATCAATCCGATTAGAAATTAACATCTTTTTACTGAAAGTAAAATATCTTGTTTTCTGCTCCAGTAACCACTTTTTTTATTTTATTTGTAAAAAGTAGCTTTTGTTGCTCCATGTGTATACTAACTGCTGTGTATTGAGTAACTTGTTATTGAGATGATATTTTCTACTTTTTATTGAAAATAAGCGTATAAATGTTATTAGAAAAGATATTTACATGTAATAAGAAATTAATATTGATGAAACTGGGTATTTTACTTGATTTCTGATTTTTATTTAAAAAAAAATTATTTTTTTACAAAAAAATTATCAAAAATGATGATATCGAGCACAATGAATGCTTGATATCTCAGAAACCAGGAACAATATATATACCCCATACTTAACTCAATTTTTTTGAAAATGGTCGGTGGGCCAAAACAATACTAAGGTCGCGATAAGTTTTCCGGCGACTAAAGAGTGTTATCGGTAAAATTGGTCTTATATAACAACATATAGCGCCCACTATGTTAAAAATGCTTAAAAAATTTATAGCCTACATCCTTGGCTACAACTTATCTATACATTTATGTGGATCAAACCATTAGTTTGGAAAATATGGGTTTTTCGAAAACTTAAGAATTATATTGGTAAAATTGGTCTTATACAACAACACATATCGCCCACCGTATTAAAACAGGTGACTAATTTTGTACGGACCTTAAAGCCTGCATCCTGCCTATAATTCATCCATACATTTTTTGTCGATAAGACTAATAATTTGGAAGTTATAAGCTGTCCGACGACTACAGATTTTTATCGGTAAAATTGGTCTGATATAAGAACATATAGATCCCATAGTGTTAAAAATAGCTGTCTTAGTTTTAAAAAATTTATATCCAACATTCCTGCTACATATCCTGCTTAAAACTAATCTATACACTTTTGTAAATCAGACTATTAGTTCGGAAGATGTGGGTTTCCCGAAGACTTAGGAATTTTATTGGTAAAATTGGTCTTATCTAACAACATATAGCACCCACTATGTTAAAAATAGCTAAAATAGTGGATCATACTATTAGTTTGGAAGATATAAGCTTTTCGATGACTAAAGAGTTTTATCGGTAAAATTGGTCTTATATAACAACATATAGCGGCCACTGTGTTAAATATAGCTAACTTTTAATACACCTTGTAGCCTACATCCTTCCCTATAATTCATCCATAAGTTTTTTATGGATTAGACTATTCGTTTAGAAGATATGATTTTTCCGCCGCTAGATTGGCGTATTTTCCAAATGTGGGCCGCTTTAAAAACCATTTGTTCTTTGTATTACTTTAATTTTTTAGTGTTGTGAAAGTGCTAAGTTTTTGGCAACTTAGTACTGCGTTGTTTTTAAGGTAATCAATAGTACTGGCAAAGTATTGAGTATTGTGTACCGAGTATCGAGTATTTTCTGTTATTTTAAGGTACTTAATACTCAAAAGTAGTTACTCGAAAATTTCAGGAAAGTATTTTTATTACTAAAATACAACTCTGTTTAAAAGCATACAGTTTTCTAAGCGTTAAACTTATCGAGTATATATTGAGTAGTCAAATGAAAAGTATTGAGTAGTATCGAGTAATTTAAAGTAGCAGAAATATACCAGTACATACTAGTAATCAATAGCAAAAATACATGATAATGTATTTTTGAATACATTTAACCAGACATAAATTTGAAAAATCAAATGAAATTAAAAAATGGGAAAGATTACATAAAATGAATTATTTATACTTTCTTAAAATTTTCGTGTAATAAAAAGTATGGTATCGAGTACCTATAAGAAAAAGAGTTGAGTAATCAAAAGTGTAAAGCTGAAAATCCATACGATTTATTTTCGCATCAACGCATTCATACCATCACTATACATTCATCGATAGCATTGAAAATAAAATATACAGCCTAACCCACGATGTCGATCGACAACTCGAGCGACTGACGACAAGTCACTCACTATAGTTCGTTGGAGCGACCTACTAACTATCGACTTGTCGGTCGTCAGGCTTTACGTTGTTCACGTAATGCATTTACTCATTGTCCAATTAACATAATGCCACATCAAAATTTTCACAAATAAAACGGTACTTTGAAAATAAAAAGCACTGAAATGTGAAAAGTGTACCATAAAAATGCAACTCTATGCTAATTAAACTTACTACAAATGTAAACAAAAGACATACATATGTATGTTTCAATATTGTGACACAATAAATATATTTGTTTATGTTATTTATAAACACATTTTTGTTGCTATTCATGTACTTACTAGTTCTGTTCGGCTATAAAACTTCGAAAACTAATTTTTATTTAACATTATTTTATTATTATGTATTATTATTATTTAACTTTATTTTATTATTATTATTATTAAATTAATAAAATTGGAACAATTTATTGTTTTACTTTCTTATTTGTCGACATCAACAACACAAGTGACTGATTTTGACGTTTGTTGTCGCTTGACTTTCCATAGTAGGTACCAAATTTGTATGAAAACTATTACGTTGTCGATCGCTTGCATTGTCGATCGACTTGTCGTGCTGAGAGTTTTTACTGGGTCGCAAATCAGCTGTTTATCGTTGAAAATGCAAGCGAGCGATAGCGGTCGATATCGTGGGTAAGGCTGATAATTTGTCATCTCTGACTATCAAACCAGAAGACAAATTACGACACTCCATATCGAATGAAATTTCCGTTTAGTTTCTATTGAAATTTCGACGCTTACAAAAGTTGAAAGTAGAGACGCTTACAAAAGTTGATAGACGCGGAGGATGCGAAAAAGCGTAGAACGCTTCGTGTGGACTTTCAGATAAAATGTTATAAAACATTAATTTATTTGCCTTCAATAAATACTCAGTAAAAGTAATTTCAGTGTAAAAGTAGTTTCAGCTTATACAACTTAATCGCTGAAACCTTTTAGTTTAAGAGTTATATATCGAGTCGTAATTTAGCTCTGGGCGAGAGAACATCTCGATCGCGTCATCGTAATTATTTTTTAATGCGGACAGGCATTTTGGTGTTGTTTTCCCTTCAAGAATTTTGCGTCTCAAACGCGAGGTTTAACGGTTTCTCTGATTAACTGTGCGCAGGTGCAGTTTTTTGTGGTATTCCATTGTTCATTTTCATTCGTTTGTTATACTTACATACATACATATGTGCATGTATAACTGTTTCGTGATTGTTCAATACATAATTTTGTATAAACACACTGTAATTGACATGTGATAACAATGTTTTTGGATGATTAATTGATGAATATTTGCAACTGAGAAATAGGACGACTGAGAGGAGTGATATAATTTGTGTCATAATTTGTTGAAGGCCCTGGTGAAAAATCATACATAACACAAGATTGGAGAAGATTTGCCACGATTTAGATGATAACATTGGAAAGAATTTGTTACTTGCATAATATGTATGTATGTATAACTGTTTGTTATTTGTTAAACACGTGATACTGATCTGACGAGTAAGAACATAACCTCACAATTTGTTGAAGACCCTGGTGGAAAACCTTATAAAACTCAAGATTGAAGAAGATTATTACTGGTGGAGACCATTTATAATCCAGGAGTCGACTTTAGGATTCCCTTCTTCCCGTGCGAAGGTGTGGGTCGATTGGGGCCTTAAGGAAGCTCCTACTTGTTGAAGACCCTGGCAAATTGCTCTTGATAGCTAGCCATATTTTACCGAGCTTAAAAAAAGAGTTATAGATAAGTTAAGCCGTATATCTTTTTAAGGTATTTTGGGGCAATTTTGACCTCTTTAATGCAAACGAACTGGTCAATTTAAACTTTAGAATCTTATTTTTTGTGCACTTTTATTTTTTACCCCCGATTCAATAGAAAATGAGCGAAATAAATACCACTTTTGCACATCCTATACATTTCGTGGGTAGTCTAGTCTGTATGTATGTATGTATGCATATCCCAAAAATGTACCTACCTCATCAATATGTTCATCATCTTTCAAATGTCTGGATCGCCTCTTTTCGCTTCCAGATAAAAGTTGATTTACTTTAGACTGTTTCGCAAGATCTAACGCTTCTTTCTTACTTCGAAGAGCGCAATCTTCTAGAGTCTCAGCAGCTTCAAACATTCCTTGTCTTCTATAAAGTGCTCCCAGATTCTTTAATGTAGTAGTAACAGTTGGTGAATCTACTTTTGCGGCTTTGTGCCAGCCGCCATATTCTCCGTAAGGTGTATTTTCTCTGTTATCATATTTGTGTTCTTCACGTTCCTCCGCAACCTAAAATATATAGTAGAAATTAGTTAAAATATATTATGGTAGCAGGTGACACGCCACTTTGTTAGCGGAAAATTTAATCATTGGACCAACAGAAAATAAATAACTATTTGTTACAATATTTTGTGAAACCAGTTTGGTTATGCCTATTACTTAACAAAAGTATTCCTTAATCAATCCTAGCTTCAAAATAACAGACAAACATATGTTATTACCCCTTATTCCAGATCAAAACAACGGAGAAAAAATAGTCACCCAAAGGGTTCTCTTTACGTTATACTCAAGTCATTAAAGTAAATTTTCAAAAACTTACAGGCCATTTTGATCTATTAAGATATTAAATGAGGCAATGAGTACAAGAGTGGCCTAACCTACAAAACATGGTAATGAAAATATATTTCGATTTGGCATTTCAACAGCACTCTTTTGACACTTTGTAGTATTTTCATATTTTGTGGGTTAGACCAATCTTGCACTTATTTATGCCCTCAAATTAAAGTACAAAATATAATAGACTGTTGACGCTTACAATTGCAGTACATGTTATGTAGATTAGAGTAACATTAAATTCATTAAAAAAGCAATTCAAAATCATATAAAAAAATATTGATTTGGTAGGCCATCCCTGGAACTTCCCGCTAATTTCAAACGTATAGCACAAGTCAGTATCTCGATAAAGCATTACGTCTATAGACGGACAGCACTCACTAATGAAATTCAGTAAATCATTATTTTTTCGTTTGAGTTCTCGTCTTGGATACAAATAATTTCCAATAAGGTATTGCAAAGTCAAAAACCATAATAGTTTTAAATATTATTTGCCCTGCATTTTTTTTCAACTTATAATTATTGTAATGTGGCAACTCAAACAATTATATTTATTGGACGCATTAATTTGTCATTTTCAAAGAACAACCTAAATATGTTTTAATGAATTCACATAGTGAATTCAGTTATTAACCTTTTACAACTCAACATCAGTGTTGCCAGGTGCTGGAGGAAAAAAGCTGCTAAATCGGTGTGTTTTTAACCGAAACCAAAATTTTTTCCAGGGTACACTCAAATCAGGTAAACCTATAAAGGCAGCTGCTCATTTATCTTGCGTTTCCTAACCGTCAACCTGCATTTTTCTCATATGCATTGGTGTGTTCTTGTGTTGGTTGTTGTTGGACTGTTAAAGTGATGAAGGCATAGCCCTGCTCACTTTGGCAGTACCAGCAGCGATTAGTGCTAACATATCCTAATGCACTTCACAGCACCCTCCTTCGTCGGTATTGTAGCAGAACCGTCGGCGAAGTAAAAGAACTAATAAAATGGCAATACAGCTTAAACAACTCAATGTCTCTACTTGACACCAGAAGGGCTTGCAACACTGCTCTACAAAAACGCGCGCTAGCAGGGTTGTAAATGAATTAAGCTTTCTATCTCTCCTCCACTTCACAGAGAACACTACACTATCCCTTTTCCAAAGAAGGTATCGCATTAATTAATAATAAATTAATTGCCTGATTGTGTTACTTCTCTTAAAAAAACATAAACAAAATTTTGTATACATCGCCAATAAAAAAATGAGTTAGGTATGAGGTATGTATATATATTTTTAATATCCTCTTTCAGAATCCGAAACTTGTTTCGCCAAATTTTTTATGGTTTCTTAAATATCAAACATTAATTTTCCTCGATATCAACAATTTTGATACATTTATTGCAAAAAAACTAAAAGAAAATACAAGAAAAAAACCGTAAACGAAATAAAATACCAAGTTTCATCAATATTGACATTTATAAGCTTATTTTAACTAAGTAGTAGAAACTTTCATCTCAACAACAAGTTACTCAATACACAGTAATTATTATACGTACATATGCAGCACAAAAATCCACTTTTTAAAAATAAATTAAAAAAAGGGCCGTGTGTTTTCGAGCCACGTCAAGCAAAATAAAAAACAACTTTGAACAGCAGCTATAAATATACAAATTCACTTAATTTCAGGGACCGAAAATAACAGTTATGATCAAAATTTCAGTTCAAAAAGTCAGACAGAAATAATTTGTCTATACGATATTTGAGTATAGCATTGTGATGGTCGTGAGCTAAGGAATAAAAATCTAAATATACTTTTATTTTGTTATTTTTTCCAAAAAAGTCAAAATATAACTATTATTTTTTGACTCATACTTTTTCGGTCAAAAATAGAAGTTAAAATTTTACCGATATTTTTTTGGTCAAAAATAAAAGTTAAAATTTGACCGATATTTTTTGGTCAAAAATAAAAGTTAAAATGTGACCGATATTTTTTTGGTCAAAAATAATTTAAAATTTGACTGATATTTTTTTGGACAAAAATAAAAGTTATATTTTGACCGATATTGGTTTTGGTCAAAAATAAAAGTTAAACTTTAAATGGATTTAGAAATCGCTACCCCAGTATTCTTTGTTTATTTTAATCAATTCTCATGCTTGATATTAGTGAGCAGGAGCATATAAGAGCTATTGATGCTCCTTATTTATATTCACTCACAAGTTAAATCGATGTTGATTAGTAGGATATTCACCATGTGAGATTATTAGCTCCAAATATTACATGCTCTTTTTTGAAATTTCAACTTTTATTTTTGACCAAAAATATATCGGTAAAATTGTAACTTTTATTTTTCACCGAAAAAATATCGGTCAAATTTCAACTTTTATTTTTGACCAAAAAAATATCGGTCAAATTTTAACTTTTATTTTTGACCAAAAAATATCAGTCAAATTTCAACTTTTATTTTTTACCCAAAAAATAGTAGTCAAAAAATAACCATTATTTTTTGACCGATAACATATTGGTAAAAAAAATAACTATTATTATTTGAATTTTCCAAAAAAGACAGTTACGGTCCCTGCTTTATTTAACTTTAATTTATTTTAAATTTGTGATCACTTACGGTCAATTTTCGACTTGGATTTTCAAAGTCATTTATGTTTAAATTCGTTTTAAATACAAAATTCTGTTTTGCATTAAACACTTAAATCGAAATTAATTCACCAATCTTGGACATTTAAATTCGATTTAAGTTTTATATATTACCATATGATTTTGACTACTTGTTCTTCTTGCGCAAACAAAAAATTTGTGACCACTGACAAATCAACTTTTGTTGGCTTGAAATTTGGGCTTTCTTTGTCTATATTTCCTTTTCTATCATTTTGTAAGCTGTTTTTATTCTTTTAAAACATTGCAACAACCCTTCATTATCCGTATTTCATTAATGGAGAAATATATGTATATTTTTTGGAATTTTTCTTTGTTTATTTATTTATTTTTTATTTTTTTGCGAAATTTATGGTATTTTATGGTGCTACCATATTTTTGTCACAATTAAATAAGAACAACTAAATACGAGTGAAAAACATAAGTTGTATTTAATTACAATTTAAATTTATATGAAAATTAACAAAATAAACATTTAATTAATATGTCAAAAACTGACGGTAAGTAATAATTGCAGTTTTCGTAGCTTTAAAACAATTTGTTTGATTATCCTCTACTTAACCGTAACTGCATTACAAGAATTTCTTTTACAATGTCTTTTTAGCAGCAGACGATCACCAGACACTACCGTTATTAACACCCCAGCTAGCATTTGGGTGATTATTTTTTGCAAAAATCTCCTAAATGATTCTTCTGAGATCACTTTTGATGATTAAAAACTGATTTATCACTTGGGCGATTGAAAAAGGATTCACATATGATTCATCTATATGATCAAATAATGATTTCTTGAAAATCCAGCAACAAAATGTACAGAAACCGCAAAAAGATCATAATATTTTTTAGCACCATTTGGAAATCACATTTTGCTCAGCTGGATGATAAAGATTTTCTTGCTATGCTATTGCTTTTGTTTATAACGGTAAACTTTTTTACTTTCAATGAAGCAACAGCTTCAACATTTACATATTATGAATTTTTGTTTTGTCGTCTCGTTAAAGTCGCGGGGAGAACATTATTAGTTTTTTTAAGAGACGAAAAAGATTCCCCAATGGTTATAAATACTACCAGAAAATTGCTCAGAAATTAATCAGCAAAATGTGTCATAAATTATTCTTAGCGATGATTCATCTGTAGGGTACCATTTTCTCACAACGAGGGAATCATTTATGATTGAAAAATGAGCTCATATGCTGATTCCCAAAAGATTAGATTATGATACAAAAACTATATAATTTACGATTGAAAAATGATTCGAAAAATATTCCCCAATGATTATAAATACTACCAGAAAATTGCTCAGAAATGAATCAGCAAAACGTATCATAAATGATTCTTTGTGATGATTCATCTGTAGGATACCATTTTCTCACAACGAGGGAATCATTTATGATCGGAAAATGAGCTCATATGCGATTATTTTGCCCGTATTCGATTATGATACAAAATGCTAGCTGGGAAACAATAAGTATTAAAATATGTATGTATGTATATATCATATGTACATGCATATAAATATGTTTGTATGTACATTAGACCTGCCAGAAGTCTGAAGCCATCGACCAGGACATCATATAAAAATGAACCGCAACAAATTTTTATTTTGATACATGTATCAACCATATATTTCAAATTGAAGTCCCACAATTAAGCAATAGATACAAAACTTAACATGTAATTCATACATAAAAAACAATAAACAAAATAAAAAACTCAATTAAAATTACGAGGGGCGAAATAAACACATGAGCTGGCGAGGCGAGATCTGTGTTTATTTCATCGAGTAGTTGAAAGACGTAAATTTGTGTAAGTTTTTATATTGAAATGCTCACTTTCATACGAAAACTTTGATTTTGATAATAACTGTAAATCACTAACCTCCAGTTTTTGACTTGGTAATTATATATTTATTTAGTTAATTTTCATATAAATTTAAATTGTAATTAAACACAGCTTCTGTTTTTCAGTCGTATTTATGTTGTTGTTCTTATTTAATTGTGACAAAAATATGGTAGCACTATAAAATACCACAAATTTCCCAAAAAAGCAGCTGTTCAACATAAACAAAGAAAAATTCCATAAAATACATACTTTTTTCAATTAGGAAATAGGAATAATGAAGAGTTTCTGCAATGTTTTAAACAAATAAAAACATCTTACAAAATCACGAAAAGACAAATATAGACAAAGAAAGCCCAAATTGCTCGGCTAAAAAAGTTAAATTGTCAGCGGAAACAATTATTTTGTTTCCACAAGAACAACAAGCGGTCAAAATTATATGGTTATTTATAAAACTTAAATCGAATTTAAATGTACAAGATTGGAGATGTAAGTTAAATTTAAATATGAGCTATAAAAATGAATTTTCTATTTAAATAGAAATTAAGTATAAAAACCATTTAATTATTAAGTCAAAAACTGGGAGTAGGTTTAATAAATCCAAATATCGTAATGAAGATAAAAAAAATCATCACTATTTTTAATATTATTAGAAATTTCAGAATTTTATAGATTGAAAGTTCTTGTATTTGAACAAATATTCAGAAAGACTGAAATTAGTTTATATAATGTTTGGTAAACAATTTCTAAAATAAAGCGAAGCGATTCCACAAAGGGTTTTCTAGTTTTAGCAGAATTTTAACAAAAAATATGGTTTTCCCACATTTGTCTGCAAATATCGGACAAATATTTAGCTCCGCCAATTTAACAAACGCATATACTGATTAAGCCTTTTTGAGCTTTTCTGCAGAAACACCCGAGTCTTGGTAGGAATCAAACCTGCGACCTCCCAGTTAATAGCGTAGCACACTCTTCAGTACGCGAGTAACTAAACAAAATTTCGATGTTCCTTAGAAAATTAAACTTTAGAAGGAATTCTTTATTCTACAGATTATTGGAAACTCATAAAACCAATTGTTTTGGCACTCATATTAAAAGCGATTTAGCAAAAATTATAAATTCGGAAATATATTCATTCTGAAAATCATTTATATTCCATGGTATATATTTAAGCTTGTAAAATCTTTTTTTTTTTTTTTTGTTATGCATTTATGTTAATAAACATGAAATTACTGGCGATTGCTATTTTTTTTGTTTTCTTATTAAAAAAAATTAATAATTCCACGAAAAATGCTTAGATTTATTTATGCCGATTTTCTTGTCGATTTTTCGAATTGAAGTGCCGAAAATGCCGAATTTTTCCACGATAAGTGCAGATTTTTGATCAAAATCATTTGGCAACCCTGGCCCCAGGCAACAAATCGTCGTCTTACTATTGGTTTACTGCTTTCTAATGCTTTTTCCTATGTTTATGGGTCAAACAAATAATAATAAGGTGACGAAACGCTTGTAAAATTAATTCATGTAAACACCCAGTAAAAAAGTTGCTTCCAATAAAGCAGGTTTCTACTATTATGGAATAAAAGAAGCGCTGCCAAACCTGCCGACATCGCTGCTGATTTTTGTATGGCGAGTTCCCGGTTTGGAGTACTACATTTTCGCTCACAAAAGTGCTTTTGAAGCGCTCAACATTTTCAGCACTAAAACTGAAAATATGTGAAAAAAATGGTTCGATGTGGATTGGCGTCGTTAACGCCGTTTTGAATTTTTCTTATTTCGTTACTTTATTTATTTTTATTAATTTCATATTTTTGCTCACTGTTTGTTATTTTAACTTCAACTAGTATCGAACTAAGAACCTTCAGGTTTGAAGTGCAACGTACCAACCAATCGACCAAAAACACTGTTGCAAAATGCCACCAAGAAACTCGTTCTCGCTTAAAAATCTGATTTGGATCAGCACTATAAAATCAGCATTTTTGTATAGCTTGTGTACGAAGCTTTTGTATAAGTGAAAACCAAATACTTTTCCCGCTTCAAAACCTGCATTTTTGTGACGCTCTGAACAAGCTCATATTTTAAAGCGAATTATGAAGCGCTTTATTCCTTTAGTGCTTCAAAAACATGAAAATTTTTTACTGGGCAGCGTTATAACAGAAAGCTTAATCTCTGTTCATAACAAAAATCAGCAGAAATAAAATTTTTGTCTGCATTGACCTGTATCAAAAAACCAGGACAATTTAAGAGTGGACCAGGACACCAGGACAATTTGTCTAAAACCAGGACAATCCTGGAAAACCAGGACGTATGACAGCCCTAATGTACATATGTACATATGTAGGTATGTATACTTATTTAACTTTAAAGAGAGGGAATAAATAATTAATATAAATAAATAAGACAGTAGCGGCGGTAACAGGGCGTATGCAGCACAAAACAAGATTTTTTACTTTCAGTAAAATAATATTAATTTCTAACTACATTGATTAAAGTTCACAAAAATTTACATTTTTCTTTAAAACATATGCCGGAAGCACTGGTGAAAACTCAAAAAAATTGTATCGGGTATATTTTGAGAAAACTTCATATAAATCTTCTTTGTCGTTTTTCTCCATTCCGACTTTCTTGCATAAGCGCCAAACCAATACTGAGCTGACGATATGGAGTTTGTTTTACAGTTAGAAAATGAAAACGAAAGTGAGGCTACATTGCTTCATCTGACTTGATGTTTTCTTTATTATTTAATAAATAAAAATTATTAAATAAATAAAAAATAATTGTTATTAAAGGAGAACGTACTTCACGTAGATAATTAAAAAAGAACATAGATACAAAGTTTTAACTACAGTGGATCACAGCTTATTTTATGCAGTGCATACCTTTTTCTTTAAGACTCCATAATAACGAGTATAAAAAGAGTTTTGGTACAGTTTTATAGGGAAATGTGTCCAGTTTAATAATAAATATTCATTTGTTGCAAAAGTTTACACTAGATTGCCTTAAAAATTAGAGAACTGCTGGAAATAAATGTTTATTATTGCTATTTATTATTATTATTTATTATTTTTACTTTTTTGAGGGTAAATTAAAAAAAAATGTTAAAAAAGCAACAAAGATAAAAGGCAAATTTCCAGGTTAAAAGATAAAAGGCTAAATCAACCTCCTGAAAATAATTTTATTTAACAGATTTTAGGAGCTCATAGCACATGTAAAAAATTATGATCTAGGGTTATTTTGATATTTTTTGTGTCGAAAATTAATAACTTGGCGATAAAAGTTTCAACGTTAAAATAATTTTACTCATAATACATTAGCAATAAAAAAACAATAATTGACTTGGATACTCACAAAATTTAATAAATTACTGCGCGGGTAAATTAAGTTTTTAAATAATTTCACTACGGCAACATTGATTTAATAGAAGCGTAGGGCTTCTTTAAATCTGTTCTACTGATACCCTTCTTTTAATAAGAATGAATTTCACAGTTTGAGAGTAGATATTGTACAAAATTATTGAGTTAAAATAAAATTAACAATTGCCTTTAATTGATAGTTTTTACAGAGATTTGTAACATACTGTAAAATGGAGCAATAAGTCTATGTCCATACGAGTCAACTTTTGAGTTTATGGGAAAGGGAGGTGAGAAGATTGGCAAGGGATACACTGCTTCATGTCACCCTTTGCCAAGGGGTAAACTGCTTCATGTAATTAACGCAAGCATTGAGTCGACACTTTTATACGGCTGCGAAACCTGGAACGTGCCAAAAAGGGAGGAACAAGCACTGCAAGCTTTTATCAACCGATGCTTGCGAAAAATCGTACGCGTTTTCTGGCCAAACACGATCTCCTACGAAACCCTGTGGTCAATAACAAAACAACAGCCCGTAACTATGGAAATCCGGCGCCGTAAGTGGATGTGGATTGGCCACACTCTCAGAAAACCACATGATAACATCACCCGCACAGCTCTCGATTGGAACCCGCAAGGAAGCCGCAAAAGAGAAACGCCATCGAACACATGGAGGCGACAGATTGATGCAGAAGCAACACAAACGTGGCGCGAGCCAAAAATCTTGGCCGCAGACAAATCGAAGTGGACTGATTTTGTTACGGCCCTATGCTCCTCATAGGAACTATGGGAATATATATATATATACATATACCTCATTTCTATGGAGTTCCTAAAAAAATATATACAAAATAGTACGTTTCATTCAAAATTTCCCCTCCCACCAGCTTAAGCTGGATCCGCGCATATATATATATATATATATATATATATATATATATATATATATATATATATATATATATATATATATATATATATATATATATATATATATATATATATATATATATATATATATATATATATATATATATATATATATATATATATATATATATATATATATATATATATATATATATATATATATATATATATATATATATATATATATATATATATATATATATATATATATATATATATAATGCCGCCAAAAATCTCACGATTTTTTTATTGTTTGACTATTGTTTTTATTGAGTATTTGACAAATTTTTGGTTCAGATCTACTTCGCTAATATACATAAAAACGTTTAAAATCACTGATGCATCGTAGTAATGCATTTAAGAATAGGCCCTATGTCAGAAGATGCTCATTTCTCAGAATTAACATTTTTTTGCATACGGATTGAGAACAGTATTTAAGTACTCGTTCCATACAAAAACACACAATACAGCAACACTTTTTCATAAGCAACATGAAAAAAACTTTAAAACAAAGTAAATTGGAAACATCTTATATGTAGCTAGCTATTTTTAATATATTAAAATTATTTCTTCAAATTTGTTCTGTTTTTATTCCCAAAACATTCTAAGCGCGGACTAAGATTTTTAAAAGAATTTTTTCTAAAAATTTGAAAAAGTCATCATATTGAACTGAAGCGCATTAGGGTCAGAAAGTTCTTGGTTTAAAATATACAAGATTTAAAGAATAAAAAAATTTAATAAGCCATATTTTTCGTCGGTTTCTACTACATACATAATGGTTAAATAAGTATAAAAATGTCTTAAGCATTTTGTAAATTTTCTGAAAACCGAAAACATTAAGGAAAGTTAAAGCTCACCCCGTATTCTAAACTTTGTGTCTATTGACAAAATTGTAACAAATGTCTAATTTTATATTCTGAGCAATATAAAAATTGTCATTTGTTATAATTTTGATTTTGTCACAGATCATAGAATACAGTGGTGTTTAGTCATTCTTTCATAGGTTTTGGTTCAATTATTTGGAGTTTAAGTATAATTGCAAAATAGTCTTCTAAAAAAACTAAAAAGTAGTAAATGTCCTAACCGTCATATTTAAGATGTGTCTCAAAAAATATAGAAATCGATATTTTTATATTTTGGGACTATGTATGAATAATCATGCTTGAAAAAAATATATCGAAAGATCAATATTTTATTGATACCGATCGATATTGGAAAATATATCGAAATCGATATACATATATCGATATATTTGCACATATATATCTCTCTATTCTTGCATTCAATACACTGATTGTGCCGATCGTATAAAAAAGTATAGAGTTACAGGTCTTAAAAGTTTAAAAAAGTATATTTTTAGACCTTTTTCCCAAAAACTATTATTTTAAATTGCTCCATTAAGATGAAAAAATATACTGAGTATGTATATTTTTTTCGGCATGTATTTCAACGATAATGGATGCAATCGCTAAATTCTTATAAAAAATAAGAAAGTTATTAGCCCTTAAACGAAAACAGGTATATTATTTTTTCATTCTTTTTTCATACAAAATTAATTTAAATCAGTTTGTATTAAAAAAAATTTTTTTATTGAAAATAATTTTGTAGGAAAATAAAATCAGATTTTTCACTTACTGGCTTATAACTTGTTTTATTTTTTGTCAGATCTCCTCGATTTTTAACTTGTTTCATTCGGCGCTAAATTGTTTTTTACGTGTAGCCTTAAAAAATTTACTAAAAGTTTTTTTCTATATAAATGAAGCAAGTTAAAATAAAATTCATATAATTTATCTAGCTTCCAGCCGTGCACACTGGGAAAAAGGCCAATCTAGCGGTGGAAAAATCATATCTTCCAAACGAATAGTCTGATCCACAAAAATGTATGGATGAATTACAGGGAAGGATGTAGGCTACAAGGTGTGTTAAAATTTAGGTAGCTACTTTTAACACAGTGGGCGCTATATGTTGTTATATAAGAACAATTTTAGCGATAAAGCTCTCTAGTGGGTGGAGCTTTCCGACCACTTTAGATAAGACCAATTTTACCAATAATATTATCAAGTCTTCGGAAAACCCACATCTTCCAAACTAATAGTGTGATCTACAAAAATGTATAGATGAGTTTTAGGCAAGAATGTAGGCTATATATTTTGTAAAACTTAGACAGCTATTTTTAACACTGTCGGATAACTTATAACTTCCAAATTATTAGTCTTCTCGACAAAAAATGTATGGATGACTTATAGGCAGGATGTAGGCTTTAAGGTCCGTAAAAAATTAGTCACCTGTTTTAACACAGTAGGCGATATGTGTTGTTGTATAAGATAAATTTTACCAATGTTATTCTTAAGTTTTCGAAAATCTCATATCTTCCAAACTAATAGTTTGATCCACAAAAATGTATAGATAAGTTGTAGCCAAGGATGTAGGCTATGAATTCTGTAAAAATTAGACAGCTATTTCTAACACTGTGGACACTATATTTTGTTATATAAGAACAATTTCAGCGATAAAACTCTTCAGTCGTCGGAAAGCTTATATCTGCTATACAATCTGTAAATAAATTACCTATTTTCACTGTGTTAAGTGGGCGCTATATTCGAAAATTCAAAATGCTTTAAAAATAAAATTCAAAGTGCATAAAAATTTCAAAATGCATTACAAATGCATCTTAAAATTAAAAACGATTTTTTCATTGGTATTTTAATTTAATAGCAAGTAGTTTCGCAATCAAGTTACAACAAAATCCCATAGAAGTACAAACAAGTAGAAAATTTTTATGAAGGTGTATAGTTAGAAAAACTGATGTAAAAGTCGCATACGCAAGTATCCGCAGCTAATTTTTTTAACAAGATTACTTTATAATATCTTTATTAAGATTCCATAAAATTTTCAGGGACTCTCCGGTATACTTTTTATTTATCTCTACAAAGATTTAGAAAAGTAAAAAAATTTTTTTCTGTATTTGCGCTTGTAAACCTTAAATGAAATAGCAAATATATAAAGTAAGGCCGTTTAAAATAGCTGATATAACACATGATAAAAAAAACTTACTTTGTCCGAAAATGTCCATCATTAGCGATTCATTACGCCAACATATTTTATGTAAAAATCAATAAAGAATTACAACAAACTTTTTTCTCAATGTTTAAAATGCAATATTTTCCGAAACAGGTTACATAGTGATAAATAAATTTGATTTTTAAATAAACTGATTATTTGTCCGCTTTGATGCTGCGTCGCTTAATTTGTTCAAATTTGATCATTTATTTTTTATTTTTCTGCCGCTAGATTGGGTTTTTTCCCTCTGTGCGTGGTAGAAAGCTAAAAGATATGTCGAAAAAAATAAAAATTTTTTTTTTATACAATTTAGCTAAATGAGTAATTCCATTTAGCAGGGTGTGACCACCCTGGCAAGGCCAT
Source organism: Panzeria rudis (assembly GCA_956483635.1). NCBI lineage: Eukaryota > Metazoa > Arthropoda > Insecta > Diptera > Tachinidae > Panzeria > Panzeria rudis. The sequence continues at coordinate 46,999,433 of OY101451.1, read as the reverse complement.
TAAGCTTAAAGTCGTTGAATAACGGGTAGACACTGAAAGAACACGATTCCTGCTCAGAATGGTCGTCAGAAAGCTGCGACGGGTGTGACCTTACAAAATCTTAGTTTTAAAGAATTATGACTTTCAGCATAAATTCTGTAAAATTTTTACTACAACGCACAGTGGCTGAAAATCGTTTTTCATTGGCCAAAATTCTGTAACTTTTGAACCGATCAAAATATTGAAGTAATTTTTATTTTAATGGATAGATATTTAGTTCAGCTTGACTCAGTTTTAATTACATTAAAATTGATTGAGGACTTTTTAAGGAATTCTAGGTCAAAGTTGAACTTTTGAATTTTTTTAACTTTTAGAGTGAAATATGGGTTTATTATTTTTTTATTTATTAAAAAATTTAATATATGGAAATTAATAATAATTATAAATATTTTTTGTTATAATGAAATTTTTTTAATGTTACACTAAAAAAAATATTTACACTAAAAAAAATAGTAAAATCAACTGGAGATTTTGCTATTATTACAGAAAAATTAAAAATTTTTTGCTGTCTAATTTGCAAATTTGTTTACAATCAAAGAATAGTTACACTTAAAAAAAACGTTAATAATATTATCTAAAAATATTGCTATTACTACAGAAAAATTTATTATTTTTTGCTGTCAAATTTGATCATTTTAAAAAACATATTAAAAATAAAAACTGCAATAAATTTTAATAGCATTTGTAACAATGGTAGGTTCTGTTTATTATTATTTTTTACTAATACTATGTTTTTCGTACTTAAATAACAATGAAAGGCAATTATAATTATTATTCATTTGACTCAAATATTGATTGCAAATATTCCATATTTTGTTCTGTGCTATTTCGGTTCTTTAGTAGTTTTTTGGCTTCTTCATCTAAATCCCGATGTTCCACTTTCCATTGATTTCGAATACTGGAGATGAACGGATCTGACGTTGCCAATAATATATTAAATAGATCTTCATTTGTTGAATTTCTTAAAATTTTTCTAGTATTGTGCTCTCTATAAAATCTGTAATCCTTGTTCCTTTTTTCCTGAGCCTCCTCTGATAGATCTCCAAGTGGCACCAAATGATATTTAATGACATCTTCTCCATGATAAAGGATTTTGTGAACTGCTGCAGACATATTTCTCCATGGGTAGTTGGTTGTATATATTTTTGCAGTTTCCTTAGCATAATCTCCAAATTTTCTAGAGTCAATTTCTTCATTGCACGCAAGTACTTCTAGGATTATTTTAAATCTGAAAATAAGGTTTAAATCCACTCCTGTTATTTCAGATGCTGTTTCTGGATCTGAAAAGAATCTTCTTGCGGTATTGCCATCATTTGTATTGCCTGACCCTTGTTTTGGCTGATCTATAATCAATCCTAATTTGCGATATTCATCTTGAACATGTTTCTTTTTTGAACTTCTTAACTCTTTGTTGGTTTCGTTGTTTCTTATTGATCCTGAAGACCCGAAATCCAAATCATAACTGATTTTTAGTATGTGTTCCATAAGTCGTATTCTTGCATGTAGTGGTGATAATCCAAATTCATATGCATCGGTATTATCTAATGATTTTGTCGGGACTTGGTTTAATTGGGTTGATGTTGCTTGGCATATAATGCAGCTGGATGCAGCCTTCGTGCTAGTCAAAGCCTGACCTACTTTTCCATCTATCATTGTCAGCACTAATTGGTAGCTTACTTCAATTTGCTGCCCATCTAACTGTAATTGTAATGGCTGTAGTGTTGCAATTTGGGTCTTGATATCACTAACTTCTTTGTTAATGGCATCATGAGTTTCTTTTTTGAATTCAAATTTGATTGGCCTGCAGTATTTCGTAGAATATGGTGTCTCATTTTTCCAAATATCCATTGTTTGCGTTGTACTAGTCGAAGGCTCTGAATCTTCCAAAATCTTTTTCAATCGCAATGGTACAAATGATACCATGAACATATCTGAGTCCGATATATTTTCACATACAGCTTGTTTGTATTGTTTTTGTCCCGAAGAACCATCACATCCCCATTTACAAAAAAGAATTAACTTTGTGTTTCCATATTTCTTTAACTCATTTCCTGTTATTGATTGTAGCAAGCGTTCGGCTGTGTGATCAAGTAGAGATTGTAGTTGTACCTCTGCCGAAATTGGTGTGATTGTAATAGTGTCCTTTGATGGCAAACAGTCCATTTTAGCAGCGGTTATGTGATGTTATGCTGGATACATATTTGAGCCTTTTTCAATCGCACGCAGTCTGAGCTTAATATATTGCTGTTTTGTTAATTTCAAATCCAGAAATAATGCTAATGCCTCCTCATTTGTGTACTGTATTGCATCACTTGGAGTTGGTATACTTTTAAGAATCCGTTTTGTTCTCACTGGACTAGCTTTAAAAACTTTTTCAATGATATCCACTTTTGTTAATTGGTTCTGTGATCGTAATTGATGTAGGAAAGATTCTTTTATATTTGTACAACCAATTGCATCGTTAATATCTTTAAGTTTCCGCCTCTTAGATCTATCGCTGCAGTTGCCCATTAATGATTTGCGTGGTCTTCCAGCCTTTTCTTGCTTTGCTGTTTCTGCAGCGACAGTAAGTTGGCCTTCTAACCAGTTTGCACTTATTATATAAAAGTTTTGTTAACTGTACCTAACTTCTTTGTAGCGTTTTTTTAGTGCTGTGACGAAATTAGATAATTGCTCTTGCATTTCGGTGCTACACGAATTTAAGTTTAATTTTATTTTAACGTAGCTAAGAACATCTTCCTGGTTTTTGTTTCTAAAATACTCTTCGGCTAGTTCTTTATAACTGAAGCTCTCCATATTTTTCTGAATATTTTTATTTGTGTCTGTTATGTTTTATCCGTACACTTAAAGGATTAACCTATTACTGAGTAATCCCTTATCGATACATGTTATTCACACATTGATCTTTAATTTCATAGCAGGTAGTGCTTAAATTGAACAAAACTGCACATGTTATCCAGACCTTAATATCAGGTAAAACTGATTAGTATCTCGTTATAAAATTGTTTATGACTTTGGTTGACCCTAACATTTGATAACAGGTAAATTTAGAAAGAGATCATATGTTTACTGTAGAACCTATTGTGATAATTTTATGACTTATTTTTTGCTGATCAAAACAAAGCCATTAAACCCTTTCGCAGGTGTTATATTTAATTTTTTTAGTTTTACGTAGTCTAAAGTAAAAAAAACATAAACTTTTAGGCAAAAAAGTGAAAATTTAATACACCATTGTATACGAGTACTTATAGGGCTGTTTAAATTAATTTGAATTTTTTTTAGAGTAATTTCATTAAAATGAAAAAAGTGTTCTACCCACGGCTCGTCACGGGTGCAAAAGTATATATAGCGTTAAAGAGGACACTTTCACCTTTCTCCTGGTGGTATACGTTTCTTGTTCCCTTTTGTTCCCTAGAAGTTCTATTCCACTAAAATTTAAATTTGAGAAAAATATAGTAGTTTCATAAATATTTCATAACGCCCTTAATATTAAACGCTAGAGCTGTGACCACTTACAACAACTAAAGACTATAATCCTACCAACATTATAAAAAAGACCGCAGGCCATTATCGATAATAGCTTGCGAGTAGTAAACATTTATTTTTGATAAAAAACAAAAGAAAAACACCTTTTCCTGAAATTAAAAAAAACAGTTGAGTTTGAAAGCATGCCACGCCCACAATTATCAATAGTTTAACCTAATTTTTTGGCTACCTTAATCTGGATATATTAGCTATAAAAAGGCGTAAAAATTTTAAAAATCGGCGACAAAAAACATTTGACTTTTGGCCAATGAAAAACGATTTTCAGCTACTGTGCAACGTATACAATAATTTTGGTATAGCTGTCTGTTCAAGGGATTTTTAGCTGCATTACGTATTTACTGCTCGACAAAAAATCAGTTTTCTTAACAAAAAACTATTTTTAAAATGTGACGGGTGTGACCTAATACGAAAATTAAAAAAATCTAAGAATTAAAGCTTTTTATTAATATAAATAATATAAAAATAAATCATAAGAAAACAACAACACATTAAATTATTTTCTATTCGTTCTATTATAGACAGCAGAATAGTCTAGCTGAGTATTTTTTAAATTCAATAAAAAGCGAAAAAAGCATATTCTTTTCAGAGATAAGGCTTTTTATTATTAATGAGAAAGGGAAGAAAAGAAAATCTGAAATAAATATTAAACATATAAAGAGAGAGAGAGCAAAATGATTCCTGGATAATAATTTAAAAGTGCCTCAAATTGCTTAAAAAATATTAAATAATGTATTTTTTTATTTATTCTATAATTGTCATGTTCTAAAAAACATCAATTGAGATATTTTTATCAAAAATAAGAAAATTATTTTTTCCTTGCATAGGGCCGGTTTACGTGGAATCACTCAAATGCAACATTCTGGAGGTATTCGAAATCGATTGGAACTTTTTTTTCCTCCATACACCAACGCTCCACTCTAGTTTACAGATATTCGCCGAAATATACCTTGCTCAACCCTATCTGCATTTTCAAGTTGACGAAGCTACGTCCCTGCTACAAACTCTTGTTACTCAAGGAGCATTTAAGGTGAAGATATTGCAATTTGTCATTTCGTCTGCAGCAGGTATTTTCCAAAACCTAATTGAAAATTTACTGCGGGGCCTTGAAGCGGTGTTACCTTATTTTTACGATCGTAATCATGGGTAAAAACGAAGAAAAGTTCGGAGTGTCCAGTATTGAATTTTTAGGTTTTACACTGGATTCGTTGGGAATGCGGCCGGTCCCTTACAAACTAAAAGCGGTACTTGATACAGCAGCTCCAACACACAAACACTCCACTCTTAATAAAAAATAATTTGAATTTACATTAATTCAATTATTGAACTAGAAAGCCGAAATAATAAAAAAATTTTTCAGACTTTACCTATTAGTTCAAATAAAATAAAAATTACGTAAAATAATTACTATGCAATCGGCCCGTTGCAATAAGTTATATGCATGTGTTTACTTCTCGGTTGGCTGCCTAGAACTAAAAATCAAGACAAGCAACTGAAGACTGTTAAAGGCATGTATAATAACAAAAAAAAACCAAACAAACAGCTTTGAGTGAATGTATTAAAAAAGAATACTCATCAAAAGCGAAAAACAATAAGTGTGGTAGTGTTGGATATTAATCAGATAGGTGAAATTTCAAAGCTGACTAAATTTAGTTGAAATAAAAATGCAAGAATTTACCATGGAAAATAAGTCTTGTATTCTATTTACTGGCAAAAATTAGTTAAATAGCTGATGTTTCATTGAAAAAAGCATCCACCTTCATAAGTGGTAAAAGCGAACAAGAACGCTGATGATGACGAGCGTAGCGGCCGTCGAAATCAGTAGTACTGATCCGTTCTGCTAATCTGATTTGAATATTCCAGCACTCCACTCTTAATAAAAAATAATTTGAATTTACATTAATTCAATTATTGAACTAGAAAGCCGAAATAATAAAAAAATTTTTCAGACTTTACCTATTAGTTCAAATAAAATAAAAATTACGTAAAATAATTACTATGCAATCGGCCCGTTGCAATAAGTTATATGCATGTGTTTACTTCTCGGTTGGCTGCCTAGAACTAAAAATCAAGACAAGCAACTGAAGACTGTTAAAGGCATGTATAATAACAAAAAAAAAACCAAACAAACAGCTTTGAGTGAATGTATTAAAAAAGAATACTCATCAAAAGCGAAAAACAATAAGTGTGGTAGTGTTGGATATTAATCAGATAGGTGAAATTTCAAAGCTGACTAAATTTAGTTGAAATAAAAATGCAAGAATTTACCATGGAAAATAAGTCTTGTATTCTATTTACTGGCAAAAATTAGTTAAATAGCTGATGTTTCATTGAAAAAAGCATCCACCTTCATAAGTGGTAAAAGCGAACAAGAACGCTGATGATGACGAGCGTAGCGGCCGTCGAAATCAGTAGTACTGATCCGTTCTGCTAATCTGATTTGAATATTCCAGCACTCCACTCTTAATAAAAAATAATTTGAATTTACATTAATTCAATTATTGAACTAGAAAGCCGAAATAATAAAAAAATTTTTCAGACTTTACCTATTAGTTCAAATAAAATAAAAATTACGTAAAACAAAATTACAATAGTTCCTTAATTAAATTTTTATCATTAATTTTTATTTCATAAAGCCACAGTTGTCGAGCCTCTACACCAATTACTAGACAAAAATTTCCATTTCGGGTGGGGTAAAAATTGTAGCGGTGTTAAGTCATCGTATGACTGTCGAGTCCTAAAATCCTATGTCATTTTATTCGGAACATTATCAAAAACAGGACGAAATTATGCTCAGATTGGCAGAGAAGCTACTGCTTTGGTTTAAGGTGTAAAAAATTTCATGAATACCTACATGGACTAAAGTTTACTCTAGTACCTGATCACCAGCCCTTTTAGGAATTTTCACAGTAAAATCTTCTAATCAAATGATACGTCGTTGTATTTTTTTGAATGCATATAATTTCAATTTGACCTATCGTTTGGGAAATAAAATGGGAAATGCAGATTTTTTGAGCCGTTTCCCAATACCGGAAGAATCTTCATGCAATGATCAAACTGATGTGTTGATGATTGAGAACGTAAATAGCACAGCAGTAGATGCCTATCGGGTAGCAAAAGAAACCAGTAAAGATTGAATATTATCTAAAGCTTTAAGTTTGTTAGGGGATGGCCCAACAAATTGTCTCGTACCGACGAACACTTTCCATTTTTTTTAAGGCGTACTGAGATTTCAAAACTGAAAGATTGCTTTCTTTAGGGAAAGAGCCCCCTTTTCTGTAACTCGCTAAAGCTATATCTATATAGCTAAAAATCTATAAAGTCGATTTATCAATTTTCAGCTACAAATACAATTTTGCAATGTGTATTGCTAAATTATGAAATGTCTTGAAAATTGAATCCACCGAAATTTTAGTTTTATGTCATCGCCAAAAATGTTTAATTTTGTATTTGTTCAGCATTTTAGCGATCGAGATTTAGCTTTAGCGAATTACAGAATAAGGCGGCAGGACTATCATTCCGCCACAATCGTGTGAAAATATTTTTGCTCTGTACACAGCACATCCTGGCATCGACAAGAGGAATGCCTTAGGTAGAACTTATATTTGGCGGCCTGAAATCGACGCGTGCTGTAAGACAATGTCAGCCATATCAGAAAATACACATGAACCCCCAAGAGAAAAAAATTCCGTTTTGGGAAACATATCGATTTTACAGGACTTTTTAGGTCCTAGTTGTAGATTCGGTATTCGTAGTAAAATCTTCTTCCTCAATAACGGCTATAAAACCGTTAAGATTCCAGTGAAAAGAGTTGGTCATTTTTGGGAAACAACTTTTTCTCTTCTTCCAAAATATCAATTAGTGTGTATTTTCGACTTCTCAGGAAGTGATTATTAACAACATCCAGATAATTAATTAAAAAGTTGTTTTACTTTTACAAAATTGGAACACACAGAAAGAAAAGGAATGTAAAATCAACATGATGCAATTTTGATTGGAAATCATATTAAATTTAAAAGAAATAATTTGTCATTTACGTGTGTTAGTGTTTATCTGCTTTGTTCATTGCGACAGTTCACTGTTGTGCTTAGTTGTGTGACTTGTTGTTCTTTATTCTTACATGTGTCGGCTATGTAGACGACAAAAAAGGAATTACCAGCGAAAGTTTACTGCTGCTAGTTTAAAATTACCATTGTTTCATATTAATTTTAAATGGAAAATTATTAATCTAACCTTAAATCTCTTTGATTTAAAAATGTTCACTATTAAAACAACTTTGTTATAAACGTCACATTTGTAACTTTACTTTAATTTCAAATAAGTTTTATGTTAAATAATAATAATAACATTTGAAGCTGTTGCGGCTGCAGTGGTTAGCACATTGACTATCATGCAAGTGGGACGAGTTCAAATCTTGGCTGTGGCAGCCAACTACATGTATATGCTAATACATATCACGTAAGTAAAATAATTAAAAAATAGCTAAATTAAAATCATATTGTTTAAGCTTGATATAACTTTAATTCAACATGATTGTTCATGTTGTTTCCATCTCAAATTCACATTTGTTCAATTCACAAGCTCGTATTAACGTCGTATGTGTTGTGTAATCGTCTAATTATACAATATTGTATTTTTGTTGTTAGCAATTTCCATACAAAACTGCGTTATAATTATTCGATTGATTTTTATGTGTTTTCCAAATGGTTGTATTGTCTGGAAATATTTTATTTGCTAGATTAATTTGTAAACAAATATAAAGTATAAAATGGGAACCAGCTATAACAGCTTGCAGAAGAGTTGTTCAGAAAACTTCGCAAAATTATGATTATTTGCAAAATCAAAAGTAAATAAATGCAAACATTGATATCAAGGTTTGATATAGATTAAGTGACTCGAGCTCTAAAAATGTCAAAAACTTGGAGTAAATCAAGCATATCGCGAAAATGTTGAAAATTCGCGAAAAATTGCAATATTTTAAATTAGCCCGAAAATTGTAACGAAAGTCAAACACTCGGGAAAAAACGCGAAAATTATGAAAATTTGCAAAAACTTGCCAAAATTTTAAAGATTACAAAGCGTAATATTGATTACTTTAAAAATGTAAGAAAGCCAAAAAATTGGGAAAATTACGCCTGTCGCGAAAAAAGTGAAAACTCGCGAAAAATTGCAAAATTTTAAACAAGCAATAATTTTGATTAAAAATCGCTAAAACTGTGAGGAATGCAAAAAATTTGGTAAAAATCGCGTAAATAGCGAAAATTCGCAAAAACTTGCTAATAGCTGCATGATAACAACGTCTAATGTTGCTTAAAAATCGGCAAAACTGTAAGAAGCTGAAAACTTGCAAAAAGTCGATTTTATCGCGAACTTTACAAAAATTCGCGAGAAGTTTCAAAATCGGAAACAAGCCCTAAAATTGATTAGAAATCCCCAACACAGTCAAACACGACAAAATTCGCAAAAATCGCGAAAAAAAATCGCAAATTAGCGAAAACTTGCTAATTGTATTAAAGAAATCTTTAAACCTGTAAATAATAGCAAAATTAGTTTTTCGGCATAAATTATTTACTGAAAATGAACTGACTACATTGAATTAACATATAAAATACAACAAAATAACGATACAATAAATTTGTCTGTTCACAAGCACATAAGCAAGTGTCGTCTTTTTTTAAACGATAAGACATACGACTGAGCTTGTGAATTGAACAATTGTTTCAGCTTAAAATAATTTTCATTCAACATGATTCTTCGTGTTCACCCAATATCAAATTCACGTTGTTTCAACTCGAAACAACTTTGATTCAACATGATTTTTCGTATTATTTCAGTTTAAGCTCATTTTGATTTAACTGTACTGGAATATTAAATTAACATGAAATATAGTTAATTCAAAATGATAAATGTTCTTTCAAGATTATTGTAAATCATGTTGAAGCAAAATCACTAAAGAAAATGTTAAATTAACCTGGTTTTCGACGATTTTACATTGAAATTTTTCTGTGTGAGCTCATATGAAACTTTCGCAAATACCCAGCGAACAAAAATGGTCAACAAAAAGTCAATTTTGCGGAACTAGTTTTTCTCTACTTCCAAAGTATCAATGTGTGTATTTTGGACTTCTCAGAAAGTGATTATTAACAACATCCACATAATTAATTAAAACATTATTTTAGTCATACAATATTGACGCTCTTTCGAAATTTTCGCAAATACTTAAGATATTTCTTGATTTATTTAAGCAAATGAAAACAAATTTATGAATTGTCATTATTTTATAAAAAAAAATAACTAGAAGTAATTAAAAACTAGTTGCTTTGCACTTAATAAAACGAACATACAAAACTCAAATTTTCTTAACATCATGAACATGACTTCGGATCCAATGAATAGGAATAAAAAAATGAACTTCTTGCAATGACAAGCCTATGTAAAAATCATTAGAAATGATCCGAATTAGCACCACTTTCGAATCAAAAGTTCAGGATCTTATTGACTTTCTTGGAAGCTCTTTTTTTACTGGGATATTTATTTGCAACATTTGGTTTACCGGGCTGCATTGTTTTGGATAATGCAACCGCATTCACTTCAGATGAATTTAACAAATTTCACCAAAAGGGCAGGCGGAACGTATGTTTCAGACAACTAAAGAAAAAATTCCCGTTAAACATTGATGTCGCATTAAATCTTTCATGATTTCTTTTTTACCAGCATATACCAGCGAACAGTATTATAAATAGTTCGACTTCTGAGATGACTTTTAATAGGCAACTAAAATCACTTTTCGATATAATACATCCTAACGAAATTGGTGTTAAGAATGATGTTGTTATTGCTAGAAATAATTATAATATTACTGATACTATGTGGTGCAGAAATTATGTGTCCGGCACTGAATGAATAGAAGGAGTTGTTGTTGCTATTAACTGTCCTGTGTCATATCTAGGGTTTGGGATTCGGGAATTCCCGGGAAAAGTCTACTAAAATATTCCCAGGAAATTTTTGAGATTTCCCGGGAAAACGGGAAATTAAATATATGGACTTTTTTGACATATATTTATAAAATATACAAGGAAATTTTTTATTCTTGTAATTTCATTTAAAACAAAAACAAATTCTGAAATAAAGTTTTTGTTTCAAATGTTACTGTAAGAAAAAAGGAATTCCTTCGACATCGATAAACTGGCAGTAAAATGTCCATAAAAAAATTTTTTAATACAAAATACAAATGTGAACGGTTCAAACTTATACGGAAATTTCAAAAAAGTTTCATGAAATTGAAGTCATTTCTCCTAATCCGTCAACGAGAAAAATTATTCCTTGATTCGAAAAGTACATGCAAGATGAATTAATGAAGTAAAGAGTGTGAGATGAAGTAATGAGTGTCGTTATTCAATATAACCGAACAAAGTGGAATAATTTGTATAAGTATTAATAATTAATGTGCTCTTGTCGTTTCCTAAAGTAAATAATTCGATATTAAACAAACTTTGAGTGATTTATTTAAAGCAGAATTAGCGAATAAATTTTCGAAAGTGTAGTGGAAATTCTAAGCTCATATAAGCTGTAAAAAGTTTGAGTTGACACTACTTAAATTTGTTATAAGTCGATGCTATTATTGAAACCCTGAAGGAGATGTCTTAAGAGAAATAACATTAAAAATCAAATACATTTAGACTGAGGATATACATATAAAATTCGGCGCAGCTGAATATTGTACTGTAATTTGCTTCTACTTAACGATAAGAACCCTTCTGGAAAAGTTTCAAGAAAATTAAGAAACATTAGGCAAGTTCTTTATAAAATGATTTGGAGGCCTTAAAATAAAATTTTTAACTAATTGCGGTAATAGTCGTCAATTAGTTTTTATAAGATATCTTACTGTGTAATAACTATAAACTCTATTTGCTTAAATTCAGAATTAGAATTGCTTTGATATTAACTTTTAGTTAAGAATGCTTACATTAATAAAACAACCGAAATTTCGCCAATTTTCACTTAATAAATCTACTTTATTTAGAAAATTAACTTTTTCCGGGAACGCGATTTTTTCATTCCTGTTTCCCGGGAAGTGCAAACGTCCGGGAAATCCCAAACCCTAGTCATATCCTATATAACTGAAGTATTCACGAATTGTAAAATTACATTCAAATCAACTGCGGAAAAGAATTCGGTTAGAATGGAGCTTTGGCAACATGCCGACTCAAGTGGATAGTCCACCAGGAAAGCTCTCGACGAGTGCGAAGGGACGTTGGACGGCTTGGAGGACGAATTGCTCACGGATCCTGGTTCTGAGAATCAACTTGCTGTAGACGCAGCCAATTTCTTTAGGTCCAGGTGAGTATTGGTCATGTACTCCCCTAATGACAAGTTAGTTATCGAATTATGCACATCTCTTACTACTTATTTGTATCATCTCCGATATATATATATTTTTAAACAAACACAAAGAAAATTAAAATACAATATTCAGGATAATTAAGGGTAAAGGATACTTTAGCATTTGTAGCAGGAAACTGTATTTTTAATTAGTATTCATTAAGAATAGACTTCGGCCGGGCTTAAGTGTTTTTCTTCTCGGTTTATAGAAAAGCGGCTTCGCTACGTAAACATTTTAGCATAGCCGACAACGGCCGGGCTTAAGGATTTTTTCTTCTCAGTATATCGAAAAGCGGCTTCGCTGAGTAAAAATTTTTGCATAGCCGGCCTTTGGTAGGGCTTAAGGATTTTCTCCTGGCTAAGCACCTCCATCGTGGGAAATGAAGTCAATTGACACCCTGCAATCGATGAAGATCAATTCTATGGTTAAATTTCTAAGAGTACTATAAAATAAATTTACATATATTTTAGTGTAATTTTCTTTAAATTTGGCTTTCAAGAAATAAAAATAAAAGATTATTTATTTTCTTTTTCCCGGTAAAACATATTTTGCTTTCTGTTGTTTTTTATTAAACAGTATTTCTAGTTTATTTTCTTTTAAACCAGTGCTTCGTTTCTGTATTTCTCTCATCGTAAAATATCTCACATGAAACGTGTGAATGAAAGATAAATAAAGTGCGACTTTGGCTCGCACACGGGGTTTTAAAATCGCTTATTTTCGTTTCCCGCATTCCCGGGAATTTTATCCGGGAATTCTCGGGACTAAAAATCTATTTATATACATAACGAAGTACTGATTTTGGCACCAAAATGTTATTCTTTTTCTTTAGATTATTGTCGTTCATCTTGAATTAATGTATATGTAAGGGGAAAGAATCGAAGGAATACTCAAAGTGTATATTAAATTACTTTTTGATTGAAGAACAAAAACAAAAACAAAGTATCTGTAATTAATTATTTAAAATATTAAACAGCAACTACAATTAAAAAAGGCATGGTAATTAGATACGCAGAAAATCTTTATGCACCTTTTTTTGATGCATTTGATATCGAAGAAAATCGGGAAATAGATATTCTGGTATGTAATGGAAATCGATCGATTTCATAAAATTAATAATAGCAAAATATGTGTTATGTAAATCGCACGATACAGTAAAATCGAATTTAAGATCGAATAAGATATTCTAAGCCTCGAAAACAATAAAATCATCAATGTCATCTTTCAAGAGATTTTGTTTTTTGAAATCGACGTAATTTGAAATCGATCGATTTCCATCACATACCAGATTACTTCAGATGACAGTGATGTTTCTAGAGAGGAGACTTTGGAAGAAACTATAAATGCTGCTATTAACAAAGCAGCTAAAATTATTTGAAGGCACCGGAAAAAGGACCGAAGGGAAAAGGCTTTCTCAACAACTGAAAATTTATTTATTATTTACTTATGGCTTTTCTTTTCTACAAAAAAATATCCATTGTTTACATTTTGCAATAAAAATTTGCCGTATAATCATTTTTCGAGGAAGTGAATTTATTAGAAATATTGTATCATCCCTTACGAAGGTAAATTTTTGCTTTAAAGTAATGCTAAATTGCGATTTTTTTAAAATAAAAAGTAAAAATATATTAAATTTTTTTTAGAAAACAAAACGCCATTAAATAAGAAACCGATTGTGAGATGAAACAATTAATACATTGACCGTAATAAAAGCCATTTACAACAAAGAATATAAAAGTGCAAATTTTCTAAGAACAGAGAATTTTCATTGCATACCAAGAAGTAAAGGAATGAGTTTACTATTCTAAGACTGCTCTTTGTCAGAAACATTTATCCTATACAACCTTTCAATCGCTCTTTGGATAACTTCCGCCCTCTGACAACCAAATGTTAAAATCATTGAAGAATGATCAGAAATAAAATTGCTTTGATTTCAGTCCATTAGTGATTTTCCTAATGATTTATATGCTCCCTTTTTGCTCTGTCTAAAAATAGTTTTTAAATACGAAGTTTGTTTAAACTTTCGATAAAAATATTGTTCTCTTTACCTAATTTTTTTATTTTTTATTTCCCGCTCTCCCGGGAAACAAAAAAGTCCGGGAATAAAAAACCCTAATAATCACCAACATCATCAACAAAACATTAATGTGCTGTTTCCACAATGCAAACAAGCGACTTGAGTAGAAATTTTGTATGGAAATCACTCAAAAAACTGAGTGTTTTTCATATACATTTTAGGCAAGCAGTGCTTGTTTGCATTGTGCAAACAACACATAAAAAACTACAAAAAGAAAAACCAACACTAATAGTGCAACTAATTACAACAGTGTACCATTTATACCTAAGCTAACAGAGTTGGTCACGTTAAAGCAGCCTTCGGACTATTAGATTTAGTATTAATACTTGTCAAAAACTCAAATCTTCAGTAAAAATCCAACAGTGTGAAAACAAATTGTCAAGATATGACAAGTAGTACGTAAAGAAATGTGACAGTATTATGGTATTCGTCATTTTTAGGAAATTTTCTAAACAATCACATTTTTCATTTTATCAGACTTGTCTTTTGCACAACATAAATAAAGAAAAAGAAGAACGAAAAAAAAATTTGTTTTTGCAAATTATTTATGTTACGTTTTATTTGGAATGTGATAGTGTAGCAACAAAATGTAATGAGAAAATTGTCTTTAAGATTTTTTGACAGTCAGACTGATTTTGATTTTTGACTGATTTTCGTCTTACAAAATCTAATAAAAATCTCAAAGTTTGTATTACAATGTGAAATGGCCTTAAGTCTATGTCCAGACGAGTCAACTTTTGCTTCTGCAACTTTCTTAAATTTTCTTTTGAAGCTGCATTCGTGTCCATATAATGAAATTCTTGTTGCACAGCTTTTGTTTTTTACATAGCTTTTGTTGTTGCTTAATATTACTAAGAAGAAAACAAAAGAGAGTTGCATGTACCCCAGTGTTGCCAGTGAAATTTCGAAAAAGATACATTTAAGCTTCCAAAAAGATAAATTTTTTCCCAAAAAGATACATTTCGAAAAAAATTTCAGAATCCGTTTTTAACGTTTAACATACCGACTCCTTAGCGCCAAATAATCGTAAGCGACAAAAATTTAATTTTACAGGAGGAGGGTTTTTTATTGTATTGAAACATGATTTATATTCATAAACTGTCGCTTACGATAAAATTTTATAGCCTGTATTTAAAAAGTTATCAAAAATGTTGATATTTTTACGATTTTAAACTATGGGTATCCTCATAAAATTTTGATTTCCATAAAAAAAATTTGTTTTTTACAAAATTTCGCTTACGATCATTTCGCGCAAAGGGGTTGATATATTAACATCAGGCTTGGGAATAATGATTACATTTTAACTTCAATTACATACAAGTAATTTTTAATTGTTTTGGTGCAATTACAAATTACTTGTAATTGTAATTGGACTATGTACTACCAAATACAATCACTTTTGATAGTGATTGCTGTAGCACCAATTACAACTTTAAATAATTGTAATTGTAGGAAGCCTATTACAAATTACTTGTAATTGTTAATGCAATCATACCAATTAATATTACAAGTAATTTGTGTTGGCATGATTGCAATTACAATTACAAGGAAAATTTAATTTCACTACAATATACTCAATTAAATGACGAAAAATGTCTACAGATTGTGAGAATAAGAAACGATCCCTTAAATTTGTTTATACTCACAAGCTTGACGAGCAGCAAAAAATGGCAAAAAATTACTTTTACTCTCAAAATACGCGAAAAATTGCCGAATTGCGAACAAGCCGTAAAATTTATTAAACATCGCTAAAATTGTAAGGAATGCAAATATCTCAGAAAAAATCGCGAAAATGATGAAAATTCGCAAAAACTTAACATTAAAAACATAGAAAAGTCTGAGAGTGATTAAAAATCGGTAAAACTGTTATAAATACAAGAACTGGCTAAAAAAACAATTTTTTTCGCAAAAATTATATTGATTACAAAATTGGTAAAACCGTTAAAAAGCCAAAAACTAAATTACTTTTATCGCGCACATTGCGAATTTGCGTCATTTTCGCGATTTCTTCTGAGATTTTTGCATTCCTTACAATTTTAGCTATTTTTAAGCAATTTTAAGGCTTGTTTGCAGTTTTGCAATTTTTCGCACATTTCCGCTATTTTCGCGATAAGTGATTTTTTAGCCGGTTCTAATTATAAACAACCCAAAAAAATATTACTCCTTCCATAACAATTAAAATATATATATTTTTATTTTTTAGGTCTTTTTATAACAGTTATGAAATATTTTTATTATTTAGGTATTGTTGAGGTCTTCAAATAACAGTTATGAAAAATTTTTATTTTTTAAGTCTTCTTGAGCCTTTTAAAAATGATTTTTATTTTTTACGTCTTTAAATAACAGTATGAAACATTTTTATTTTTTAGGTCTTGTCGAGACTTTTATAAAGATTTTTATTTATTTCGGTCTTCTTATGTCACATGCAGACATAATCATATAAAAGAGTAACACTATATCTCCGGATCTAACTATCATGGGTCAATAAGAAGCAAAAAGTTGCCAAACATCACTTTTATCGCAAAAATAGAGAAAATTCGCGAAAAGATTCAAATTTGCAAACAGGTTCTAAAATTAATTTAACATCTTTAAAGTTGTAAGGAATGCCAAAAACTTGGAAAAAATCGTGAAAATAACGAAAATATGCAAAAACTTGCCAACATCAAAAAGGTATCAGAGTCCGATATTGATTAAAAATCGGTAAAACTGTTAAGCCAAAAAAACTAGCAAAAAATCACTTGTATCGAGAAAATAGCGAAAATTCGCGGAAAATTGCAGCCCTAAAATTGCTTTAAAATATCTAAAATTGGGAGGTATGGCAAAAACTCGGAAACTTGGAAAAAATGGCGAAAATTCGCGAAAAATTGCCAACATCAAAAAAGATATCAGAGTCAGATATTGATTAAAAATCGGTAAAACTGTAAAAAAGCCATAAACTAGCAAAAAATAACATATCTAAAATTGATTAAGCTTCGCTAAAACTGTAAAGAATGCAAAAAGCTCAGAAAAAACGCAAAAATGATGAAAAGTTTGCAAAAGAAATTGGAAAGAGCTCACCATCTACTCAGTCAATTAAACTATAAAACGTATCTTGTCAAACATTTTTTAATATAATATAGGCATTTTGCGGGAATATAGACGATTTCTAAAGAATCTGAAGTGTTCAATATATGGGAATTCTTTTTAGGACAATAAAAAAAGTTGTACCAGATTATTATTATTTTTATTTTAATTACATACATATATTTTTACATGTGTTTAGACATTTTCGAAAACAGAATTCTTTCTGATGTTAGAAAGTTTTTGCGAATTTTCAGAATTTTTCAGATTTTTTTCGAGTTTTTGGCATTCATCCCAATTTTAGCTATTTGTAGCAATTTCAGGACTTGTTTGCAATTTTTCGCGAATTTTCGGTGTTTTTGCGATAGAAGTGATTTTTTCTGTCAGTTGTTTTGCCTTTTTTATCTTCACCATTCTAAAGCAGCTTCGGCTGCGGCGTTCCTACGGATGGCTAAGAGAAGGGAGGATCTCCTGCTGGTACATGAACCCTGGATACACCAGAACAGGGTCTGCGGACTAGCCATGAAAGGCTACAGACTAATACACGCTAATGATCCAGGCAGGGACTGAAAACCATGAAAAATGTGGGTTCAGGTTCGGGTTCGGGTTAATCAAAATAAAAAGTTCAGGTTCGGGTTCGGATTCGGGTTTAAAACCAAAAATTTAAACACGCGCAATTATTTTGTTTAATACAGCCATGTTCTCAAAATCACATGCCTTTAAATCACATGTGATTTTAAAATCAATAATGGTCCTGCAGACGTTTTTAAAATCATATACGATCATTTTCTTTCAGAAATGATATTTGATGCTCTATACAATAGAAAAAATGAAAAAAAAATGAAAAAATATCTGCATGACCATTATTGATTTTGAAATCACATGTGATTTAAAGCCAAGTGATTTTCAGAACATGCCTTATAATAAAATATATATAAATCAATTTTACATTCACGTTTAGACGTTTAAATAATATATTATTTTTTAATTTAATTTAATTTAACTTATTTAGCTTTCTAATGCAAGGGGTGAGTATTTACTTGATTTCATTCTCTATAGTAACTTAGACGTAGCTAACGTCGGGTCAAAATCCACTTTCATGATTATACATAGAAGGGAGGTTCTTCACATTACGCTAGTAAGCACTATGTATTCTAACTTAGTTAGGGAATGGAGGGTCTCTAATGATTGCGCATTTTCTGACCATAGATATATTGAATTCGTTATATGGATTCAGGTAGCAAGGACAATACCCAAGCGAAATAGGAGGAAATCAAATTGGGAGGAACAATGTGTAATCCTATCCGATCTTCTTCCGTATCCACCGATCATCTAAGATCGGCAAGGCATCGAAACTGCAGTCGGCTTCATAACAGATGCCTTTGAACTTGCCACATCAGAATCGTGCTAAAATTGCGAAGGCTCGTAAAGAATCTCGCAGGCTTTTCAACGAGGCTAAGAGGCTGAATAATTGGTCAGCTTTTAAGTCCTCGGTAAATAAATTTAAGAATTTGATAAGAAAGGCGAAGCGCAAGTCCTGGAGAAATTTCTGCAGTGGTGTAGAGGGTACATCTGAGACCTGTCGACTTCGAAAATCCTATCAACCGCCTCTACCACCATAAGTTTCATTAAGAAACCAGGTAGTAGTTGGACAACCAGCGGACATGAGCCTTTGAGGTGCTCATGGACTCGCAATTCCCCTACACAGGAGAATGCATGACCGTAGCTTCAAATTGCCACATACCACAAATCCCCGTAAACAGGGAAAGGCTTATGTAAGCGTTAAATAGTTTTGGCCCGTTCAAGTCACCGGGTCCGGACGGCATTATACCAGCCAATCTACAGCAAAATGCGAAACTAATTGCTAATAAGGATATATACAGCTTGCTTTCGGCTGTCGCACATACCAGCTTCATGGACTAGGTGTTCTGTAGTATTCATCCGCAAAGGGGGTAAAACTTCTCACACCACCCCGAAATATTTCAGACCTATTACTCTGTCCTCCTTTCTTCTCAAAACCATGGAACGGATTATCGATCTCCATTTTAGAGCGGAGATAAATCCTAACCTGTTATCAGCCTCACAGCACGCCTACACTAAAGGCAAATCGGTTTAGACTGCGCTCCACTCGCTCGTTGGTTATGTCGCGAAATCAATACAGCAGAAGGAATTTGCATTGGTGGCCTTCCTAGACATTGAAGGTGCTTTCAACAATGTGAAACCCGAAACCATCATAATGGCTCTACGTAGACTGAATTCTCATCAGTGGATAATAAGCCTTGTCTGGAATCTACTAATCTATAGGGTCATTGTATACACTCTGGGGCGGGCAACAATCTGCAAGGTAGCAAACCGATGTACTCCCCAAGGAAGAGTTCTGTCCCCTCTTCTGTGGAATCTTTTTTGCTTTAAACTCTCTGCTTATGGAACTTGATTCCAAGCTGTTTAAGACCGTGGCGTATGCCGATGACATAGCGGTGGCAGTATCTGGAAAATATCCGGATACCCTCTCACAGCATCTCCAGGATTCGCTGAGAACTTTCAGCAGGTGGACTAACGGAAGTGGTCTCAGTGTAAATCCTCGTACTCTTCACAAAAAGATACAAGATACCACCTTTTCACTTCCGATTCTAAACGCAATAGAACTTAGGTTGTCTGACAGTGCGAAGTACCTGGGTATATATCTGGACTCGAAAATCTCATGCCACCGTAATGTCCAGTGAAGCGCAAATAATGCCGTGGTGGCCATACACGCATGCAGAAGGGTCATTGTGAGGAACTGGGGAATAAATCCCAGGAACTCAAAATGGATCTTCAACATGGTATTAAAGCCCATACTCACATATGGCGCGCTAGTATGGTGGACTGCATTAGATAAGATCACCTACTGTCGGACCATAGAAAGGATCCTGCGTACATCAGCTTTGATGATCACAGGCGATCCACGCACCACTCCATCAAAAGCTCTTTTCACAATGATGCACTGGCTACCAGCTGATCTCATGGTCAGGCAACTGGCCATGAACTCTGCGATAAGGCTTGAGGCAGCAGGTGCACGGAAAAAGGCACGCCAACATTTTAGAACTCCTAAACGGCCTGCCGGAAAACATTGATTACTGTTGACCCATTCCTCTGCCCGATAAAAGATTTGCCGTGATGCTATCGGGCACGTCCTTCCCTCGTCAGGGAGGTGTGCTGGAGATCTATACGGACGGATCTAAATCGGACTTTGAAGTGGGTGGCGGCGTCTTTACTCCACGTTATCAACAGAGAATAGATTAAGCTGCAGGATAAATGTTATGCCACAGACCGAAAGAGCAGCTAACTGGATGAGGTACTATAGGATATACAATAAGGATATCGAAATTTGTACGGACAGCAAAGCTGCGATCAAGTCTCTATCGGGTGTTTATACAACATCCAACTTGGTGTATGAATGCCGGATGTCTCTAAACGAGATAGCGAGACATTCAAACCTAAAGATACTCTGGGTACCAGGGCACAGCAACGTGCCCGGAAATATTGCTGCGGGCGAACTAGCCAAATCCGGGGCTCGATTGCACAGTAGAGACACGGATCAAATGGTTGGCGTACCGCTAAGCTGCTACAAATCTCATATTCAGCAGGAACTATTTGGGATCGCGCAGACCAGATGGTCGAATTCGAGGTTAATATGGCCCCAATGGGACGCCTCGCGAGCAAATACGCACACTTGTGGCGGTAATTACAGGACACTGTTTTATAGGTGCGCATGCTAGTACATTGAATCTACCGTATAATGACTTCTGTAGAAGTTGTCATAATGAGGAAGAAAATTTAGAGCGCCTCCTCTGTCTCTGTCCCGCTCTCTCTGAGCAAAGGGCGGCTTCACTGCGACATTAGACGGATAAATTCGTTCATCCGATCGTTGGCTTGGTTCAACACTGAACCGAATGGGAAAACGTAGGTGTTTTACCTATCTTCACGTCCCCGCTTCAAGTAACACAACGGGACCTATAAGGATCTCAAAAATAAAAATCTTTCATAACTGTTATTTAAAGACCTCAAAAATAGAAATCATTTATAAAGGGCTTAAGAAGACCTAACATACAAAAAGCTTTCATAATTGTTATTTAAAGACCCAATAAGTATAAATCTTTCATAACTGTTATAAGAAGACTAAAAAATGTGTGCTCATTTTTAGTTGTTATTCAAATATAGGTTATAACTGTTATGTCCCTGTTTTAAACTCCTGAAAACTATGAAAATTTGAGCAAAAATCACGAAAATAGCAATTTTTTAAACTATTATTTTTTAAATGTGGTAAATTTTTTTTTAGTTTTTTTTCTTCTAGTTATTAGAAAACAGTACAAATTGACGAAAACAGAAAAAACCCATAGACCATATTTTTACTTGTTTTTTTTTAACCAAAAAAAATACATACAAATTTATATAACATTATCTCTTGCAGTTAGTTCCAAATTATAAAAGATTTTTACAAATTAATCTAACAAATAGAATATTCCCAGACCTGGCCTCAATACAACTATTTGAAGAACATATAAAATTAAATCTTATAATTATAACGCACTTTTGTATGAAAATTACCAACAGCAAAAATATAATTAGACGATTACACAACACATACGACGTTAATACGAGCTTATGAATTGAACAATGGAACAATGGACCTGTGCAAAATTATTTTTAAAATCGTGGTCTATTCTTGGTCAGATTCATGTTTATATGAAAGGTATGATTGATTGTAGACTATGTTTTCTACATTTTAATTTGAGATCTCTTAAATTATTGTTTTATTTATAATTCAACAAAAAAAAATAAAGACATTTAAAATATCAAATGAAACTTAACTGGATCTGAAGCCTAAAAGTGTAAACTCTCCAGCGCGTTAGAAAGACTTACTCAACTTCGTTGTTTCTATTGTTGTTTTACCGTTTTCTTGGATATACTTGAACAAATTCAGTTTAAGTAAGGCTTATTATTCGATAAACATACAAATTCCGAGAGGCGGAACTAACATAGATTTTTAAATATTAAAAATAATTATTTTTTTTAGCAGAAAAAGATTTGTTGTGTCTTTTTACTTACATTGTAAAATTGCAAAAAACAAAATTTTTGGCCTCTCAGATAAAATATTTAAAAGGTGTGATGATAGGGCGGTTTGCATTTTTCATAACGATATGCTATTTTCATAATTTGCAAACTTACCTGCCAAATAGGTTTATTTTTGCTGTCAATAGCTCCAAACTCCCGTTCATGTGCACGTGTTAAAACCTGTTTATATAAAATTTCAGCCTCGGCATATTTTCCCTGCTTTAAGAAACAACTAGCTAAATTGTTTTTTGTTTTAGCTACATTAGGATCGTCGGGACCAAGTTTAGATTCGTAAATTTCCAATGCTCTTTGATAATATTTTTCAACTTCATCATATTTTCCTTGATTTTGACAGAGTAATGCCAAATTATTTAATTGCTTTGCAACATCAGGATGATCTTTGCCCAAAACTTTCTCTCGAATTTCCAATGCTCGTTTGCAAAGAGGTTCAGCGTCTTTATACTTTCCTCGTTTTCCATATAAAACAGCAAGATTATTTAAAGTTGCCGCAACTGCTGGGTGATTTTCACCAAGAGTTTTTCCTCGAATTGACAATGCATCATTTAACAAGTTAGCAGCTTCCTTGTACTTATTCTGAAATTGCAGCATACGTAAAGTATTATTTCTTGTAAAATTATTGAAGCTAATATGGACTAAAGTCTTTAATATTAATAGAAATAATGTTTTTATTTGTTGTGGGTTAACCATGTCTAAATGCAGGCATAAGTATATGGACATGCTTAATCCACATCAAATAAAAACTTGATTAAAATATAATTGGGAGAATATCTCAAATAATAAATTTATTAAATGCATTAACAGTACTAAATTATTATTAATTTTTTTAACCCTAGTGTTAATATGTATATATTGGCTCCTTGAAAAATGTCCTCAAACTGAAAAATGGCCCCAAAATAGGAAAAATGGCCCAAAATAGGAAAAATGGCCCCAAAAATGTTTTGTTGTTGTTTTCAATATAAAATATTTTAGAACATTTTTCAGTTTGGAGCCATTTTTCATTGGGGCCATTTTTCCTCAGGGCTAAGCGTTTTTTCCTCTAGGTATATCGAAAAGCGGTTTCGCTGAGTAAAAATTTTTGCATAGCCGGCCTTCAGCCGGGCTTAAGGATTTTTTCCTCTAGGTATATCGAAAAGCTGCTTCTCTGAGTAAAGATTTTTGGCTGGCCTCCGGCCGGCCTTAAAGATTTTTCCTCTAGGTATATCGAACAGCGGCTTCACTGAATGAAGATTTTAGCATAGCTGGCCTTCGGCCGGGCTCATGAATTATTTCCTTTAGGTATATCGAAAACCAAAAAATGGCCCCAATTTAAAATATGAAAAATAGCCCCAAACAAATAGGAAAAATGGCCCCAAAATTCGTGTTGTTGTTTTCAATACAAAATTTGGGGGCAATTTTTCATTTTTGGTTTGCGGCCATTTTTCATTGGGTTCATTTTTCATGGAGCCGTATGTACTCAGTAGATAACTCAAATATTCGACTTTTGGTTTTGTTCGAGTATATAATGAATTAATCTATTCTGGAATTTTAGCATGCGTTAAATTGCCCGAATAATTAGAATTACTTGAAAAGGTTCACAACCAGGATTGTCAGATTTATTTTGAAATTTTTCGCCAACTTCAATGTAAAAAATCGTCAAAGTCGCCAAATTGGGTTTTCCGTAGTTTTTGAATTTTTTTTAATTTTAAAAATATTTTTTTTTAATTTTAAAAATATTTTTTATAAATAATAAAAAATAAGTTTAGTCCGAATCGCTAAAATTCGCCAAGAATTGAAAAAACTCGACAAAATGTGCACATATATTAAGGGTTTTCACGATGGTGATTGTGCAAAAGTTGCATTTTGCAAATTTTCTGTGCATATTATAATATTTAGATGGTGAACGACTTTTTTAATTCTGTTGCATTTTAGCTTTAAACAGCTCATTTACTAAAAATAATAGTCTGGGGGCACTACAAACTGCTAATTTGCTGTAATAAATCTGGCAGCATTGACCTTTGTTGTCAAAAGTTATATTTTTGTTTTTGAGTATATTAACATACAAACCTCTAATTAATTATTAAATTATGAGTAAAAAAATTATTAAATGCAAATTACTAAATGAAATTTAAAAGTCATTGTATAAATACATAGTTTTTCCAATAAAAAAAAAACAACATGGCGGCTGATGTTATTTGCAACTAAGTATTTTTGCTCAATGTTTTTTAATGCAAACGAAGTAAAATGAAGCAAATTGCAAATACGTATATTTTGTAGTTGTGTTGTGCAAATGTGTGCATTTTTAGACACATTTGCATCGTTTGCACACTTTGCACTACACATCGTGAAAGCCCTTGATAAATTTTTAGTGAGCAAAAAAATGTACAATCTTTACTACAAACTACCTTATAGTTACTTAAAGCAATAAAAAATTGGGCGTGTCAGCTCCGACGTAGGACTGTCATATTAATAGTGTTTACTAAAAGAATGTACAGTTAGATATATACCTCATCTCGAGGTTTGGTGGTGGACATTTCGATGTCAGATGAGCAGGTATTTAAGAGGAGAAATTCGCGATAATTTGGACCACCATATAGGAGTATTGGAGCGGTACGATTTCTTAATTTTTACGTACTTAGTGTGCAACTTCTAACCTACATACTGAATTTCAGTTATATAAGACTTTAGGAAATACGTTTTTGTATAAAGGTTTTACAGGTATTCATTCTTTTTTCCTGTCTAATATGCAATTTGTACCCTATAAACTAAATTTCAATCTGTTAGGAGGAAAGTTTCCCCTTTCTTAATTTTTCCGTGGTTTATATGCAATTCCTAGCCTATAAACAAAGTTTTATTACATTTTCAATTTTAGGATTCATGATTTTACTGCTAATGCAAAATCGATTCTTAAGGAGTAAGCTACAAAAAGGTGACAGGTAATAAGGTCAATGGCAATAATGTCAATGTCAAGACTGAACAAGAACTGACACTGAAAAGGGTACTCTTTTTGTAAACCACTTGCAGAAAGTATTTACTCCAAATACGTCTGATACTATAGTTGAGCTGCCACCAGTTCTCGCTATACCAGATGTTACTTTGAGGTTCAATATTCGTGAGATTGAACACTGTATTGTAGGCTTAAATTTGAAAAAAGCTCCAGGCGCTGATAAAATAAGCAATAAATTTCTCTTAGAGCTCCCTATACTGCAAAACGGATAATTCTATTTATTTTTAACAGTATTTTTCGCCTCAAATGCTATCCCGCAGAATGGAAGGTTTCGCTGATTACCATGATACCTAAGCCAGGCAAAGATCATACGAAGGTGGAATCCTATAGGCCTATAAGCCTGTTGTGTAACATGTCAAAACTATTTGAAAATCTACTTATGAGCAGAGTGTGCAAACAAAGAAAACTTTTCGCAAACGTTTCAAGCGAAGACACAAACTTTTAAAATATTTTTAATCGTTTCGTACATGAGCAAAACCCCAAAACAAATACTTTTGCAATGACAAAAAATGAAACAAAACAATTGGCTTTTCACTCATCTGCATGCTTTAATATCCCATTTAAATCGTACAATCGCAAATAAAACAAAAGCAGATATGTATTTCGTTGAATTACAATGAACTATTCATAAATACACTAACACATTCTCTACTATGATGAGCAAATCAATTTGGAAAAGTTTGCAAATGTTTTATTTATTTTATTTATTATTTATTAATTAAATAATACAATTACTTTAATTGATTATATGAGAATGAGTACTAGCGACAATGGCTTTCGACTCGAGTTTTGAAAATATTTAAATTGTCTCGTGTAAATTGGTTTTCAGTATGTATTTATAAATTAGTTTGATGTTGCTGGCACAAGTATCTTTTAGGAGATCTGATGGAATAGTGGACCCAAATATTTGAAACCTGACAGGATTGTAGCAGATACATTCATCAAGATGTGTGTAACGGTAAGGTCGCTATTACAAGTAGCACAATGAGGTGGATAATTTTTTTCTATAAGGTGTTTGTGTGAAAATTTGCAATGCCCCATCCTGAGGCGAACAAATACCTTACCCCCATATGCAAAAAAATAAAGTGTGTTTCAAATGTATGTTAAAACAGGGTTTTCTATGGAAATTTTGTTTAAGCATACATTTCAAAGACACTTTATTTTTTTTGCATATGGGTCTCTCTTTTTGTTATTGCTTTTGGGTAGAATGGTTTATTCCCTAGTGGATTAATTTGTTTGTATTTGTGTTGATAAGTAGACCATTGTTGGTGATATTGTTGTATTAAGTAGTCAGATATGCCGCTAAGGATATCACGTCTCTCCCACGTTGAAACATTTTAAGTGGTCTACTTTTAGCTACTTCCGCTGCCAAGTCCGCGTACTCGTTACCAAGTATACCCACATGCGATGGGACAAACATTATTTTGATTTTATGTTTATGCTGTATACAAAGATCTCTTATTTTATTTATAAGGATTGAGTCATAAAGGGATTTTTCTTAAAACTTTTCAATTTTGTTCTTGTTTTGGTTTTTTTAGCGGCGTACATTTAAGTTAATATACATTTTGTGTACACAAGCACAAACAAAACAAAACTTAATGGGACTATCATTCTCATTGTTTTAGTTTTATTTTTGTTTTACATATTGAAAAACACAAAACAAAATGAAACCAAACGTTTCGTTTAGTTTATTTTCCTACTCTGCTTATGAGTAAACTAACACCCATACTGAATCGTACTGGATGCATTCCAGGTAGAGTTTTTCCTTTCCCGGACTTTTTAATTTCCCGGGAAAGCGGTATTGATACAAAATAGCATTTCACTTAATTTATTTGAACAAAAACAAATACCAATTCACGAGATCTATTAAATAAGTTTATGAATGCATTACACGTTACTAAAAAAAATTAAAAAAATTGTGGTCTTTAGCCGTGCCGCATGCTTTTTAATTTAAATTTAAAAAATTTATTTTTTATTATATAACTTCTGATTAGTAGCCACCCGAAGTAAAAAAATTTAATAATTTCATACTTTTTTATAATTTCTCTAGCTCCTTAAGTAGAAAATATATTGCAATGATTTATGCCTTATTTCATAAGACATTAATGAGCATTTCATACTGCTAAGCAAAACTAAATTGAAATAATTTGGTGGCGGAAAAGTGACCACCTGCAAATTACATTTTTTTTTTCGTTTGTATCGATTTTTAATTCAACCCTATGTGCACCTGTTGTTTTTTTTTCAAAAATTTATAATTTTTGAAAAATTTTGAGCTTCAAAAAACTCATGTGCGGCTTAAAATAACAATCTGATATTTTCAGAAAATATATACCAGTACTTCTTTATTATGCCGACTTATTGAAAATCTGTTATTTTCATTTCTTCGCGAAATATGATTTTTTGAGAGCAGCTCTTAGAAATATATGAAAATAAAAATGGAGACAGATAAAATGTGCTCAAAAATACATATTTTTTCTTTTATTTACATATTTTTCTAAATAAAAGCAGCACTAAAAATGTGTGCGTACAAAGAAAAGTTACCATAATAATATTTGAAAAATCCCGGGAATTCCCGCACAATTTTCGCGGGATTTATTTCCCGAAAAATGTGCGGGATCCCGGGAATTTTCCCCCGGGAAATCCCGAATGAAACACACTAATTCCAGACCACCAATTCGCTTTTAGGAGACAACATAGCACGATTGAACAAACACATAGACTTGTGAACGTGGTTAGAAAAACCTTCGAGGAAAAGCAATATTGTTCTGCGCTCTTCATTGATGTTTCTCAGGCATTTGATAAAACATGGCGCGAAGGTTTATACATGAACTAAAGCAAAACCTACCCAAAAACACCCTTAAGCTTTTAGAAAGCTACTCAACTGAGCGAAAACTTGTTGTTAAAAAAAAGGTAATTTTCTAAGCCCTCAGCAACCGATCGAAGCCGGAGTTCCTCAAGGCAGCATCCTCGTTCCTGTATTATATTTGATATATGCCTCTGACTTGCCGATAAGCAGTAACATACACATATCAACATTCGCTGATGATACAGCTTTTCTAAGTGTTCACAAAAGCTATCAAGAAGCTTCCCGCAAACTGCAAGATTATATACCCCAGTTGGAACAATGGCTAAAACAATGGCGGATAAAAATTAACGAGCAAAAATGTCTACACATTACTTTTACATTGTCCAGAGAAACCTGCCCACCTATGCAAATAAACAACCAAACTATACCTCAACACACTGAAGTAAAATACCTCGTTGTTTATCTTGATCGTCGTCTAACATGGAAGTCCCACATAAATGCAAAGATGACCCAAATGAAATTTAAAGCAGCTCAAATGAATTGGTTCATTGGAAGGAACTCTACTCTAAGCCTAGATTATAAACTTCTTCTATACAACTCCATTCTAAAGACAATATGGTCCAACGGTATCCAGTTATGGGGCACTGCCTCGGCATAAAATGTAGAAAAAATTCAAAGGCGACAAAATAAAATACTCCGTACGATTACAGCAGCACAATGGTATGTCAGAAACAAGCGAATTCATAAATATTTAGATGTGCCTCTGGTTAAGACAAGAAAAGTTAATTTAGCCATTAGCTATTTTTTAGCCACTTTTATTTTAATCTAGCCATTTTTTAGAAATTTTTTTCATACATGAAAGTTTTTACCGATTTTTCATAAAAAAAATTTAAACTCGCAACAAAGGAACACTTATTTACTATTTATTGTGTTCGCACGCATGAGAAGAAAACAAACTTTGGTAAAACCTCAAACCATTTTTCAGAAATGAAAACAACCCAACAAAAAAAGACATGCAGAAAAACGAATTAAAGCATGGGTTCTAATGATGCTACATACGTCCAATTCAGGCGAAAAACGCAAGATTTTGACATTAGCGTGTCATTGGAGATCATGCGTTCACATTTAAATAAACTGCTCGTCATTCAAATGAGTGCTTCAGACAGATGCAAACTCGATGATTTTAACCTGTTTTTGCATGCATGCGAAATATTATTAAAAAAATATAAATTAAAAAAATTTTAACACGGCTGGGATACGAACCCTACCTCTTCGGACGTAAAGCGTACTCTCTATAGCCGAGCCATGCCCTACTTAATTTATAATGACATAAAACTTGTTTTAA
Organism: Panzeria rudis; assembly: GCA_956483635.1. Taxonomy (NCBI): domain Eukaryota; kingdom Metazoa; phylum Arthropoda; class Insecta; order Diptera; family Tachinidae; genus Panzeria; species Panzeria rudis. Next base: position 46,970,085 of record OY101451.1, on the reverse strand, counting down.
AGTATTTACCTCTAGAAAATGTGTCAATGTGATGATTTGATTCATCTTTGCATGCCTTTTTCGCAAGATAATTAATGCAATATTTTAAACATGATTGTCTATCAATGTCGCATGGGTTTTTCATGAGTTCAAAAACTATAGCTTTATTAAGATTTAGGACGGCATTAAGAATGCATTCAAAGAAACATATTCTTCAGAAATCAAGAAAACACTATTTCATCTTGCACGCATTCATTTATTTTTTCCTGGGAAGGTATTTTGTTTTGTTTACAGTCATATTCGTTCATCCATTCGGAAGTTGTACACAACAAACTTTTTAAAAATTCTCAAAAAATCACCGAAAAGTGTTTCGTTTATAAAAATACAAATTTTTGTTGGCCGCAATAATATCTAATGGCAATCGATAGGAGGCAAAATAGAATTCAAAAAGGGAAGTTGAAACTTTCTGAAATATTTGCATTCAGAAGTTATACCCAGCAAGGTTTTTAAAAATTTTTAAAAATCGGTGAGCGCAATAAGAGCTAATGGCAATCGAATAATAGCTAATGGCAATCGATAGGGTACAAAAGTACAATTGAGAAACTGAGGATGTCGCTTTCTGAAATACTTGCACTCAGAAGTTATACCCAGCAAACTTTTCAAAATTGGCAAAATAAAATTCATCGGTGAGCGCAATAATGGCTAATGAATGGCAATCGATAGGTGGCAAAAATACAACTCAGAGTCAGAGGTTGTTACTATCTGAAATACTTGCATTAATAATCTTTACCCAACAAGCTTTTTAAGATTGACAAAAATAGCTGCAAAAAAAATGTTGTTGTTAAAATAAAAAAACTTCTATCCATAGGGTTCTATTTACTTTAAAAATGTTTTCCAATTTGATGTAAAAGATAATATCTTACTTTTGCTTCATACTCATAATTTTTGCATTCGATCTCGCTTAGCCATTTTTTTGGCTGGTTTTAACCATTTTTACCCATTTTTTGTCTACATTTAGCCATTATTGGGAAGGAATTCTGGCATCACTGATGTATGTAATTACATACATATACATATGCTGTATTAGACGCACAACACACGAAATATGTTCCTAAATTAACAAGTTGACTTATGAACGTGTTCATTCTTTTTTTTTTAATATTTTTTAGGGCATATTTTTCACATTTTAAGATCGTTTTTACTGTTTTACAACATTTTTTATGCGCTTAAAACCCTTTTTAAGATCATATTTTTGGTTGCCTTGCTAATGAGAAACAAAAAAACGTTTACAAGCAATTTTCAAAACTTCTTTTTACACTGGATTGATGCGAAAAAAAACTTATAATTTGCCTGCGAAGGCTATTTGTATGGTTTCAAAAAGGAGTTAAGGAAATTGTATAATTTAAAATGTTTAAATTTCACTAATAATGTTGCATTATCTACAAAAATTGATGACACTCAACGGACGTGGTTAGAATTTTATACGAATCTGCTTTAAAATATAGAAAACTGATAATTAATGAATTCATTTAAATCAAAATTAAATTATATTATTGGACACAAGGTGTAATTAGCTTACTACTGCCAATCTGGCTCACAACATTCTATGTTATGGCAAAGAAGAAGAAGACCCACAAAGAAGTGGCGAAATACTGGATTTTTTTGAAGAAATTAATATATATATATATATATATATATATATATATATATATATATATATATATATATATATATATATATATATATATATATATATATATATATATATATATATATATATATATATATATATATATATATATATATATATATATATATATATATATATATATTGTTACTGTCGTTTTTATAAAAAAATATACCTTAAACTCAATTAAAATGTAAAACATTTATAATAAAATAAGCTCTAGGTCAGACAATGTATTCAAATAAAACTTCATTCTTTATTATATATTGTTTAACATTTATGTGTATCTTCGATATTTCGAACACTTTCGGTTCTCTTCTTCAGGAGTTTTGAGTAGGAGTTAAAAGGGGAGTAAGCTTTTAACTCCCACTTAAAACTGATAGACGGCTTTGCTCAAAATTTTTCAAGAGGAGCAACGGAAGTGTTCGAAATATCGAATAAAGATAAATATAAATGTTAAACAATATTTAATAAAACAAAAGAATGAAGTTTTATTTAAACCTTGAGGCGAGAAAAACCAAATATAATTTAATAATAATAATTTTAAAAAACAATTTAATAATTTACCTGGTCTCGATAAACCAATGCCAATATATTAAGCATTGTGGCTACGTCAGGATGATCATGTCCACTAGTTTTTTCTAGATCTTCAAGAGCCTGCTTACAAAGTGGTACAGCTACTTCGTACCTGCAAGTATATTATAATACAATGAGCTTTAATAATAAATAAAATAAAATGTTATAGAGCATAAAATTAAGAGACATCATTATACACACCGAGCCTTTGCGGCAATGGTGTCATAACTCGAAAAATGTTATTTTTTAATTAATAATGCAGAATTAATCGTCATATCTTCATATTATGTAAAAATTTCATTACAATATCTGGCATACTCAAGTCCTATTGTCGTTCTCAACTCAACCCAGTTTGATCGTGTGAGAGTATCTTATTTATTTATTTTAAGTCATCTATCGGCAAACACATACTAATACATTTTGCTTGGGTTTTATTTTGCAACTATCGCTCTTACAAAGTTTTTGCAATAGCAAGAAACAAGCGATAACACAACCTGCTTGTTCCCAGCGGGAAATAGAAGGAGTACGGATGCCTTCTAGAGGGCCTCTGTACCCCTTCTTTTAGATAAACAAGGCCTGCTCGCGCCATTCCATACTCATATCTTTTTTACACTCGTTGTGTTTGCGGGGAAGGTCTTCCGTTTGCTAGTTGTGGAAGGCGTAACAAAAGCTCTTCTAAAAATGTACCTCCATTTGCTTTTTGATCTAAAGTAATTTTTATACGAATGTATTTATTAAGAAGGATTCGGATGTGAGTAGTTTCCACGGTATAAATATAAGTTAATCAGCTCCATCATAAACGACATAATGTCAACATGTATGATGTCTCTTGTACGTAATTTGAGGTCTACACGTAACATAATATGTAAGATGAGATTGTCAAATTCAATCGCAGAGAGAATTATGTTACGTGTAGACTTCAAATTAGTGTTATCTCAATGTTATAAACATTTTTATGAGAGCGTTGTTATAAGAAATTTTATAACAACGATCTTATGAGATGAACTGTCAAAAAACACACGTACAGGAAAATAATTTGTTGTGCATGTGTGAGTGTTTATTAAAAGTTTGTATGTTAAATAAGTGAATAAATGTGTTTAATTGATTTATAAATTAAATTTTTGTGTGAAAAATTAAAAATAAAATAAGTAATTGTGAAAAATTAAAAGTATTCACAAAGCCAAAGGGCAAACAAATTACTTTTATCAAATAAAATATTACTTTATACATCTAGAAAAATCTGGAAATGATTTTAATTTACTCTTCTCAATTTATCCAGCGTCTACGATTAATGAAATATCTTTCCTAATAATGTGAGAAATGTTCAATCGAAATAAATATCTATGAAATAAAGAAAAAAACATTATTTTTTATGACTAAATGTATTGATTTTGTTCGATCATTTAATTAATTCGGAGTTGCAAAAGCTTTATTGTTACAAGTTAATATTCACCTACATATAACGATAATGTTATGACAATTCAGATTATTTTTACTCCGCATTAAATACAGTACAGGTTGGAATAGTATTAAATATTTCTTGGTGAAATTTTTTCTCAAAGTGAAACACTTTGATTAGTTTATGATCTAATTTATGTAGAAATATTATTTTTTCTTTTGTTTTTATTATTAAAAGATATAAAACGTGAAAAAGCTTGATTTGATTTAGTTCTGTCCACAAAAATTTAGAAAAAACGAGTAAATTTAAAAATTTTCCGATTAACTCGACTAATTTTTAGCAGTAAAGTTTACTCGAATAACTCGAACGAAATAAAAGTTTTACTCGATTGTTCGAGTAATTTAAAAATCTCAATTTCGATTAATTGATTAATCGAAAAAATGAAAAGTCAATTAAAATGAATACATAAATATAAAAAAATTTATATGTAAACATCGAAACCCAAAATTCAATTCAAACAGGTTACTTATATTAAAATTATAATATACTAGATGAAAATTTTTGCTGGTGTTTAAGCACTGCCTATATGCATTTGATTGGTGCTTTACCAAATCGTCAGTAGACTTCAAACACACTTTTGAACAGTTTCAAACCCCTTATCTTATGTACAGACATTCAAAAACCATTTGAGAATTTACAAATATGTAAATAATTTTCAAAAATAAGTACAGTAGGCTTTGAAACTTATACAAAATTCTCAAATGGTTTTTGAAAGTCTGTAACTGTTCAAAAGTGTGTTTTAAGTCTACTGACAAAGTAAAGCACCATTGAAATGCATATAGACAACAATTAAACACCAGCAAATAAATTTCATTTAAAATAAAATTATGACAATATGTCAAATAATAAATTTCTTATAATATACATATTAGTTATGTGTGTAAGTTAAATTGTACATTTATAAGATCAAATATATGTACAGTGCGCTCTCGGTTACTGCAACCCTCGATGAGCGCAAAGTCTTTACATTTTAGGCTCAGTGAATGCAACTTGGCAACAATTTGTGACTCATTAAACGCAACTTTTTAATTTTGTCATCTGTTGTTTGGTTTTTTCTTTTTATTGACTTCAAAGAACCTTCTTCTAAATCTTCGTGAAACTGCAGCGCAGAAAAAAATTTCTGGTACCAAAAGTATAAAATTTCTTACTTCTTTCTATACCATTTTACAAAACTATTAGCCGATTCAACTGAATGTTAGTTATATTGTTTATTTTGTAAAATCATAAAAATTTGCTATACATTTAAGTTTTAAAATTTTAAAACAAGAAATTGCTTAGAAAATTTTTATGATTTTACAAAATAAACAATACAACATTTAGTTTAAATTAGCTCTATAACAAATACATGGGGTACTTATATTTTTGTGCATAAAAATGCGCATTTTTTATTTAATTTAAAAATGCGTATTTTTATTTCTTATTATGTGATGGAGCTATCTGAATTCGCCAATTCAATTAAATTTGGAAAATATTTTATTAGACTTTTTAGGTTTTTTGTACTAAAAAACGGCATGATACATTTTTATATACATACATAATAAGCAGGGCTCGGACTTTCATTCAAGTGCATGTTTTTTGTGGTGATAGTTAAACAGGTATTGGCTAATTATCTATGCGAATCATTATATTTTAAGTAGTTTGGCATTGATTTGTAGTTGCATATTTTTGCATATTTTGGTGGTAAGTGCATACTTTTGCATATTTTGGCAATGAATGCATATTTTTGGAGTTTTTTGCCAGTTTCTGAAAATGGTACTACTGATGGCAACTGTCAACTGAGAGCTGAGAATTTCAGTTGCTATTTAGTGCCTTTCTGGCAACCATTAATTTTCAGTTGCCGACTGGCAACGCAACTGAAGTTCGGTTGCATTAAATAATATGCCGAATTACTTTTGTTTTGTGTTTTTTTCTCTAATAATAAAAAAAGTTTAAACAAAAATATTTTCATATTAACCCAGCTTCTACATTCGTAAAATGAAATGAAAGTGGAATTTTCACTAAGTTTGTGTTCTAAATTTCGTCAAATGAGGTTTGAAAAGTAAAATTTCATTTTCAGTTTGTTTCAAACGAAATTGAAGTGTCCTGAAAATAAGGGTGTGAAGATAAATTCGTCAAAATAAATACGTCCCACACTCATGTTAAATACGTTCCACATACTGTAAAGTAACCATATTTCATTGTTTTGATGTACAAATTTTTGTTTTTATCATTCCAACATTAAAATAAACAAATTATATGTTCAAAAAAGATATTTATATGAAAATAAATTAAATAAATTATAACATTTAATTTAATTCAAATATAACACACGCTGTCAAAAGTAAAGTTTTTACTAGCAAATATATGCCATTTTCATGTGAATTTTTTGGAAATTTCTAGAAAAGACGAATCAGGTCACCGAAAGAGGGCAAGTAGCCTAGGATTAGTAGTTTCCAGAAATGTAACACATATGTCCAGATTCAGCCCTGAATCGGAGATATAGCCTTTGGAAAATTTGGTTTTTGTCCATTTTTACTAGTAAATATATGAAATTTTCATGTGAATTTTTTGGAAATTTCTAGAAAAGATGAATCAGGTCACCGAAAGAGGGCAAGTAGCCTAAGATTAGTAGTTTGCAAAAATGTAATAAATATGTCCAGATTCAGCCCTGAATCGGAGATATAGCCTTTGGAAAATTTCGTTTTTGGCCATTTTTAATAGTAAATATATGAAATTTTCATGTGAATTTTTTGGAAATTTCTAGAAAAGATGAATCAGGTCACCGAAAGAGTGGAAGTAGCTTTGGACTAGTAGTTTCCAGAAATGTAACATCTATGTCCAGATTCAGCCCTGAATCGGAGATATAGCCTTTGGAAAATTTCGTTTTTGGCCATTTTTACTAGTAAATATATGAAATTTTCATGTGAATTTTTTGGAAATTTCTAGAAAAGATGAATCAGGTCACCGAAAGAGTGGAAGTAGCCTAGGACTAGTAGTTTCCAGAAATGTAACATCTATGTCCAGATTCAGCCCTGAATCGGAGATATAGCCTTTGGAAAATTTGGTTTTTGGCCATTTTTACTAGTAAATATATGAAATTTTCATGTGATTTTTTTGGAAATTTCTAGAAGAGATGAATCAGGTCACCGAAAGAATGGAAGTAGCCTACGATAAGCAGTTTCCAAAAATGTAACATCTACGTCCAGATTCAGCCCTGAATCGGAGATATAGCCTTTGGAAAATTTGGTTTTTGGCCATTTTTACTAGTAAATATATGAAATTTTCATGTGAATTTTTTGGAAATTTCTAGAAAAGATGAATCAGGTCACCGAAAGATTGGAAGTAGCCTAAGGTTAGTAGTTTCCAGATATGTAACACATATATCCAGATTCAGCCCTGAATCGGAGATATAGCCTTTGGAAAATTTGGTTTTTGGCCATTTTTACAAGTAAATATATGAAATTTTCATGTGAATTTTTTGGAAATTTCTAGAAAAGATGAATCAGGTCACCGAAAGAGTGGAAGTAGCCTACGATTAGTAGTTTCCAGATATGTAACACATATATCCAGATTCAGCCCTGAATCGGAGATATAGCCTTTGGAAAATTTGGTTTTTGGCCATTTTTACTAGTAAATATATGAAATTTTCATGTGAATTTTTTGGAAATTTCTAGAAAAGATGAATCAGGTCACCGAAAGAGTGGAAGTAGCCTAGGATTAGTAGCTTCCAGAAATGTAACATCTATGTCCAGATTCAGCCCTGAATCGGAGATATAGCCTTTGGAAAATTTGGTTTTTGGCCATTTTTACTAGTAAATATATGAAATTTTCATGTGAATTTTTTGGAAATTTCTAGAAAAGATGAATCAGGTCACCGAAAGAGTGGAAGTAGCCTAAGATTATTAGTTTCCAGATATGTAACACATATATCCAGATTCAGCCCTGAATCGGAGATATAGCCTTTGGAAAATTTGGTTTTTGGCCATTTTTACTAGTAAATATATGAAATTTTCATGTGAATTTTTTGGAAATTTCTAGAAAAGATGAATCAGTTCACCGAAGGAGTGGAAGTAGCCTACGATTAGTAGTTTCCAGAAAAGTAACATCTATGTCCAGATTCAGCCCTGAATCGGAGATATAGCCTTTGGAAAATTTGGTTTTTGGTCATTTTTACTAGTAAATATATGAAATTTTCATGTGAAATTTTTGGAAATTTCTAGAAAAGATGAATCAGGTCACCGAAAGAGTGGAAGTAGCCTAGGACTAGTAGCTTCCAGAAATGTAACATCTATGTCCAGATTCAGCCCTGAATCGGAGATATAGCCTTTGGAAAATTTGGTTTTTGGCCATTTTTACTAGTAAATATATGAAATTTTCATGTGAATTTTTTGGAAATTTCTAGAAAAGATGAATCAGGTCACCGAAAGAGTGGAAGTAGCCTACGATTAGTAGTTTCCAGAAAAGTAACATCTATGTCCAGATTCAGCCCTGAATCGGAGATATAGCCTTTGGAAAATTTGGTTTTTGGCCATTTTTACTAGTAAATATATGAAATTTTCATGTGAATTTTTTGGAAATTTCTAGAAAAGATGAATCAGGTCACCGAAAGAGTGGAAGTAGCCTAGGATTAGTAGCTTCCAGAAATGTAACATCTATGTCCAGATTCAGCCCTGAATCGGAGATATAGCCTTTGGAAAATTTCGTTTTTGGCCATTTTTACTAGTAAATATATGAAATTTTCATGTGAATTTTTTGGAAATTTCTAGAAAAGATGAATCAGGTCACCGAAAGAGTGGAAGTAGCCTAGGACTAGTAGCTTCCAGAAATGTAACATCTATGTCCAGATTCAGCCCTGAATCGGAGATATAGCCTTTGGAAAATTTGGTTTTTGGCCATTTTTACTAGTAAATATATGAAATTTTCATGTGAATTTTTTGGAAATTTCTAGAAAAGATGAATCAGGTCACCGAAAGAGTGGAAGTAGACTACGATTAGTAGTTTCCAGAAAAGTAACATCTATGTCCAGATTCAGCCCTGAATCGGAGATATAGCCTTTGGAAAATTTGGTTTTTGGCCATTTTTACTAGTAAATATATGAAATTTTCATGTGAATTTTTTGGAAATTTCTAGAAAAGATGAATCAGGTCACCGAAAGAGTGGAAGTAGCCTAGGCCTAGTAGTTTCCAGAAATGTAACCTCTATGTCCAGATTCAGCCCTGAATCGGAGATATAGCCTTTGGAAAATTTGGTTTTTGGCCATTTTTACTAGTAAATATATGAAATTTTCATGTGAATTTTTTGGAAATTTCTAGAAAAGATGAATCAGGTCACCGAAAGAGTGGAAGTAGCTTTGGACTAGTAGTTTCCAGAAATGTAACATCTATGTCCAGATTCAGCCCTGAATCGGAGATATAGCCTTTGGAAAATTTGGTTTTTGGCCATTTTTACTAGTAAATATATGAAATTTTCATGTGAATTTTTTGGAAATTTCTAGAAAAGATGAATCAGGTCACCGAAAGAGTGGAAGTAGCTTTGGACTAGTAGTTTCCAGAAATGTAACATCTATGTCCAGATTCAGCCCTGAATCGGAGATATAGCCTTTGGAAAATTTGGTTTTTGGCCATTTTTACTAGTAAATATATGAAATTTTCATGTGAATTTTTTGGAAATTTCTAGAAAAGATGAATCAGGTCACCGAAAGAGTGGAAGTAGCTTTGGACTAGTAGTTTCCAGAAATGTAACATCTATGTCCAGATTCAGCCCTGAATCGGAGATATAGCCTTTGGAAAATTTGGTTTTTGGCCATTTTTACTAGTAAATATATGAAATTTTCATGTGAATTTTTTGGAAATTTCTAGAAAAGATGAATCAGGTCACCGAAAGAGTGGAAGTAGCTTTGGACTAGTAGTTTCCAGAAATGTAACATCTATGTCCAGATTCAGCCCTGAATCGGAGATATAGCCTTTGGAAAATTTCGTTTTTGGCCATTTTTACTAGTAAATATATGAAATTTTCATGTGAATTTTTTGGAAATTTCTAGAAAAGATGAATCAGGTCACCGAAAGAGTGGAAGTAGCCTAGGACTAGTAGTTTCCAGAAATGTAACATCTATGTCCAGATTCAGCCCTGAATCGGAGATATAGCCTTTGGAAAATTTGGTTTTTGGCCATTTTTACTAGTAAATATATGAAATTTTCATGTGATTTTTTTGGAAATTTCTAGAAGAGATGAATCAGGTCACCGAAAGAATGGAAGTAGCCTACGATAAGCAGTTTCCAAAAATGTTACATCTATGTCCAGATTCAGCCCTGAATCGGAGATATAGCCTTTGGAAAATTTGGTTTTTGGCCATTTTTACTAGTAAATATATGAAATTTTCATGTGAATTTTTTGGAAATTTCTAGAAAAGATGAATCAGGTCACCGAAAGACTGGAAGTAGCCTACGATTAGTAGTTTCCAGAAATGTAACATCTATGTCCAGATTCAGCCCTGAATCGGAGATATAGCCTTTGGAAAATTTCGTTTTTGGCCATTTTTACTAGTAAATATATGAAGTTTTCATGTGAATTTTTTGTTACTAACACTATTAAAATAAACGAAAAGCACGAAGAGGAATAGAGAAAAAACAAATTAATTTATTTCTTTAATTTTGAGGAATTAAATTAACTGTTTAAATAATAATACAAATTTAAAATCCGTTTCAAAACATTTTTGTTTAAAAAATCTATCAAAAATTTTTCTTATATATGTATACCTACAAATTAATGGTAAAATAAGATTTTATTCTTCTCTAGAAATTGAGTATACAAAATATTTGTATGACATTTTTACACACTATGAAGAACTATATGGCGATTAATTCTGCATTATTAACTAAAAAATGAGGTTTTTTTGAGTTATGACTTTATTGCAGCAAAGGCTCGAAATGTATATGGCTTTAAATCTCAAAAATAGACACTAGTAGGGGCGGAACAGGAAAATGCGGATCCAACCAACTACATACAACTAACTAAAGTTTATGACAATATTTAAATAAAAAGATTTTCATTCTTAATGAAGGTTGGAAATAACGAACTAAATATTCGCCCATGTGCTGAAAATCGCATTTTGCAAAATAAATACGATTTCGGCTCGAAGTCACTAAATTGGTGTGCTGGAAATCGCAATCACAAAAAATTTTGCTATTTCAACTCGCAAGCAAAGAGTAAAGTGAACTCTAAGTGAACTTGTGCATATTACAAAAATTTAGTATCAAATAGCAAAAATAAAAGCATTCCAGTAAAATTTAATATGTTTGTATTTAATATCACTTAAAAAATAACATTTTTCTATTAATTTTAATACAAAATACTAAATTCAAAAGTATGCAGCTTTGTTTCGACCATTGTGTTACTTTTGTTTACTTAAAAAATGGCGATTTTATAATGCCCGTCAGTATTCTAGACACCTACTTATCAACCAATATTGTTGCCAGATGCATAAAACCTAAAATATCAAGAAAAAAAATAAGGCCAAAACTAAAAATAGTTGAAAAATTCTTTGTTGGCTACAATGGTTTCAAAAAACAAGGAGTATATATAAGAACCTTTTTCGAAGATTATTTCGGAAAATAAACAGAACGCGCGAGCCTCAGCACATGCAAAAATGATATTTGCGATTTTAAACTCGCAAGTGATTTAACAATTACGCGTTTTTCAGCACACGGGTGATTGAAAATTTTTATAAGAAAGTAATGTTGACTTACTATAGTTTTGACCATTTGGCATATTCTTTTCTTATTTCTTGTATTACATCCAATATTTTTTACAAAGTTTCTCCATCGTGTATTTTTTAGTAGCTCAACAATATGAAAAAATTTTTCAAAATCTCCATTTTCCTGGTTGAAAACTTTAAACAGATTTGCTTTTTCGCATGATTTACGTTTTTCGGTTAAATAAAACATTTTTACCAAAAATATAAGCATTTGCTTAGACATTTTTTTATTATTTTGCGATCTTTGTTTTGAGAAGTCAATTATTAAACTAACATTGCGAAATTGCAATTTTCAATATTGACCGCAAGAACTCACAAATATTATTCCTTTTTTTAAATTATAAATTTTTTTATTACTTTCTTCTATTGAAAATAAAAGCGTGTTGGTTTTTATGTTATGTTGTTATAAATTGCTGTAGTGAAAAAAGTCCCAATTAAATGTTTGGAAATTTTTTAAAACCCCGATTTTAGGTGAAAATCGTAGTTTAAGACACATGTGTTTCCATTTTGCTTATAATCATAAATCAGAACACTTGCGTAAGTCATAAACATTTTTTAAGAAATGTCTTACGTTATAATAATGCACTTTACTTTCAGCTTAAAATTTTTTTATGACTACCAAATGACATTTCTGCAAATTGTTTAAAGAATTTTTTTAATTTTTGTTTCCAATGTTTTGAAATTTTTTAATGCTACCATTTCTACTTACCTGAAAAGATAACAGGGCTTATGCAATCAAGTGTTTAGTACAATGAAAGAAAAAAAGAGCATTGAAAGGGTTACAAATATTGAAAATTTTGTAATTTTTTCCTTCTAATTTTGCCTGTAATCATAAATCGGAGCACTTGCGTTAGTCATAATCAGTTTTTAAAGAAAATGCTTACCTCATTATAAAAATGCACTTTATTTACAGATTTCTATTTTTATGACTAGCAAGTCACCCTTCTGTAAATTTATTAAGAATTTCTTTAATTTTATTATCCACAATGGCAAAACACATTTTTCAAAACCGCCATTTCTACCTGAAATAATAAGATGAACGGACGAAAAAAAGGACGGTTGAACCTTTTTTTTTTTTTTTTCTTTAGCAATGTTTTAAAACTACCATTTCTACCAAAAATTCGTGAAAGTGTCTGTATGACAATCAAGTCTTTTGCAATATAAGAAAAAAAGTTCGTTGAAAGGGTGCACTTTTATGCTGGATATTTCGCACATTTGCATAAATTGTGAAATTTTGTTTTTTAATATTTTGTCTAGAATCAGCCTTAAAAAGAAATTTGTAAATTTAAACATATGTATGTACATACGTGTTTGAAAATTTTTTTCAACTAAAAAATATAATATTTACTATAAAAATTTTTCAAATTTAAAAAAAACATACATTTTACCAAAACCAAATAAAGTCTACTGTTTTTTTTTTAATATATTGAACATTTTTGTCAGAATTTATAATTATTTGTTTAAAAATATTTATAAATACATACATCTGACCAAAATATAAATCAGTTATATTTTTTAGTTGAAAACAAATTTTTCAAACACGTATGTACATACATATGTTTAAATTTACAAATTTATTTTTAAGACCGATTCTAGACAAACTATTAGAAAAGTAAATCTCACAATTTATGCAAATGTGCAAAAAATCCAGCATAAAAGTGCACCCTTTCAACGAACTTTTTTTCTTATATGGCAAAACACTTGATTGTCACATACAGACACTTTCACGAATTTTTGGTAGAAATGGTAGCTTCATTGGCGTAGATAGGCCTTTCTGTGGGGGGGGGGGAGGTGAATGTCCCCCATAATTGATTTTGCTCCCCCCAGTATTACTGAAATATTTAATAAAATTATTAACAACTTCCCTATGTTTGGAAATCGTAATTGTATCCCGTTTACTTACAGATATCATTACAATTTTTATAAAAACTTAGTTTCCAATAATTGCCAAATCTGTGTTTATTACGAAAATCCCTAAACGAAAACGTACGAGTGTGTTTATTTTATTCTGATGATATATTTTTGTATTTTCTCTAAACAAAATATATAAAAAGTAGTACATACAACATTTTAAAAACCTTTCGATACTGGGCCCAGTTGTGTATAAAATTAGACCAATAGCCCATCAGCGACATGATTTTTAAAAGTTTTAGACCTTCAAACAACTTTCATATCGATGGTCATAAGTTGACAACACGTAACTGGTTTTTACAACTTTTCAGTAGAAGAAATTACGTTATAAATATGCTGAAAGCGTTACTAGCATAGAAATAAAATAGCTGAAAATTCTTTAGTAGATACTCTCAACTATGTACTTTCTGTTATTTTATTTTGAGAATGGGAACGTTTTCTGCGTTTTGTGAAAAATAATAAAAATTCAGTTAGAAGTTGTCAATGTATGACCATGGATATGATATCTAAAAGTTTATAACGACCCTTAACCGCAAGAAAATCGGAATCCAGAATTTCTAAATTTTATACTAAATGCATATTTCTTTTATTTTAAAACGTAATATTTCATAATATTGAGAAAACAATACTATTTGCTTTGATGTATGTATATGAAATGCTTTAGGTTTTATTGAATTACTTTTAAGATAACGTATGCTTGTTTGGATACGACTTTTTGCTTCATTATACATATTTTTCGTAATGAAGTTAGTCAATGCTAATTTCGCGACAAGTCAAAATTTTCGCGACGACTGTTATCACTTTCAATTATGCAGTTCTCTACTTGAAAAAATGTCTAGCTACTCCAATGGGTAGTTTTAAAACATTGCCAAAGAAAAAAAATAGGTTCAACCGTCCTTTTTTTCGTCCGTTCATCTTATTATTGCAGGTAGAAATGGCGGTTTTGAAAAATGTGTTTTGCCATTGTGGATAATAAAATTAAAGAAATTCTTAATAAATTTACAGAAGGGTGACTTGCTAGTCATAAAAATAGAAATCTGTAAATAAAGTGCATTTTTATAATGAGGTAAGCATTTTCTTTAAAAACTGATTATGACTTACGCAAGTGCTCCGATTTATGATTACAGGCAAAATTAGAAGAAAAAAATTACAAAATTTTCAATATTTGTAACCCTTTCAATGCTCGTTTTTTCTTTCATTGTACTAAACACTTGATTGCATAAGCCCTGTTATCTTTTCAGGTAAGTAGAAATGGTAGCATTAAAAAATTTCAAAACATTGGAAACAAAAATTAAAAAAATTCTTTAAACAATTTGCAGAAATGTCATTTGGTAGTCATAAAAAAATTTAAAGCTGAAAGTAAAGTGCATTATTATAACGGAAGACATTTCTTAAAAAATGTTTATGACTTACGCAAGTGTTCTGATTTATGATTATAAGCAAAATGGAAACACATGTGTCTTAAACTACGATTTTCACCTAAAATCGCGGTTTTAAAAAATTTCCAAACATTTAATTGTGACTTTTTTCACTACAGCAATTTATAACAACATAACATAAAAACCAACACGCTTTTATTTTCAATAGAAGAAAGTAATAAAAAAATTTACAATTTAAAAAAAGGAATAATATTTGTGAGTTCTTGCGGTCAATATTGAAAATTGCAATTTCGCAATGTTAGTTTAATAATTGACTTCTCAAAACAAAGATCGCAAAATAATAAAAAAATGTCTAAGCAAATGCTTATATTTTTGGTAAAAATGTTTTATTTAACCGAAAAACGTAAATCATGCGAAAAAGCAAATCTGTTTAAAGTTTTCAACCAGGAAAATGGATATTTTGAAAAATTTTTTCATATTGTTGAGCTACTAAAAAATACACGATGGAGAAACTTTGTAAAAAATATTGGATGTAATACAAGAAATAAGAAAAGAATATGCCAAATGGTCAAAACTATAGTAAGTCAACATTACTTTCTTATAAAAATTTTCAATCACCCGTGTGCTGAAAAACGAGTAATTGTTAAATCACTTGCGAGTTTAAAATCGCAAATATCATTTTTGCATGTGCTGAGGCTCGCGCGTTCTGTTTATTTTCCGAAATAATCTTCGAAAAAGGTTCTTATATATACTCCTTGTTTTTTGAAACCATTGTAGCCAACAAAGAATTTTTCAACTATTTTTAGTTTTGGCCTTATTTTTTTTCTTGATATTTTAGGTTTTATGCATCTGGCAACAATATTGGTTGATAAGTAGGTGTCTAGAATACTGACGGGCATTATAAAATCGCCATTTTTTAAGTAAACAAAAGTAACACAATGGTCGAAACAAAGCTGCATACTTTTGAATTTAGTATTTTGTATTAAAATTAATAGAAAAATTTTATTTTTTAAGTGATATTAAATACAAACATATTAAATTTTACTGGAATGCTTTTATTTTTGCTATTTGATACTAAATTTTTGTAATATGCACAAGTTCACTTAGAGTTCACTTTACTCTTTGCTTGCGAGTTGAAATAGCAAAATTTTTTGTGATTGCGATTTCCAGCACACCAATTTAGTGACTTCGAGCCGAAATCGTATTTATTTTGCAAAATGCGATTTTCAGCACATGGGCGAATATTTAGTTCGTTATTTCCAACCTTCATTAAGAATGAAAATCTTTTTATTTAAATATTGTCATAAACTTTAGTTAGTTGTATGTAGTTGGTTGGATCCGCATTTTCCTGTTCCGCCCCTACTAGTGTCTATTTTTTGAGATTTAAAGCCATATACATTTCGAGCCTTTGCTGCAATAACGTCATAACTCAAAAAAACGTTATTTTTTAATTAATAATGCAGAATTAATCGCCATATAGTTCTTCATAGTGTGTAAAAATGTCATACAAATATTTTGTGTACTCAATTTCTAGAGAAGAATAAAATCTTATTTTACCATTAATTTGTAGGTATACATATATAAGAAAAATTTTTGATAGATTTTTTAAACAAAAATGTTTTGAAACGGATTTTAAATTTGTATTATTATTTAAACAATTAATTTAATTCCTCAAAATTAAAGAAATAAATTAATTTGTTTTTTCTCTATTCCTCTTCGTGCTTTTCGTTTATTTTAATAGTGTTAGTAACAAAAAATTCACATGAAAATTTCATATATTTACTAGTAAAAATGGCCAAAAACGAAATTTTCCAAAGGCTATATCTCCGATTCAGGGCTGAATCTGGACATAGATGTTACATTTCTGGAAGCTACTAATCCTAGGCTACTTCCACTCTTTCGGTGACCTGATTCATCTTTTCTAGAAATTTCCAAAAAATTCACATGAAAATTTCATATGTTTACTAGTAAAAATGGCCAAAAACCAAATTTTCCAAAGGCTATATCTCCGATTCAGGGCTGAATCTGGACATAGATGTTACATTTCTGGAAACTACTAGGCCTAGGCTACTTCCACTCTTTCGGTGACCTGATTCATCTTTTCTAGAAATTTCCAAAAAATTCACATGAAAATTTCATATATTTACTAGTAAAAATGGCCAAAAACCAAATTTTCCAAAGGCTATATCTCCGATTCAGGGCTGAATCTGGACATAGATGTTACATTTCTGGAAACTACTAGGCCTAGGCTACTTCCACTCTTTCGGTGACCTGATTCATCTTTTCTAGAAATTTCCAAAAAATTCACATGAAAATTTCATATATTTACTAGTAAAAATGGCCAAAAACCAAATTTTCCAAAGGCTATATCTCCGATTCAGGGCTGAATCTGGTCATAGATGTTACATTTCTGGAAACTACTAATCCTAGGCTACTTCCACTCTTTCGGTGACCTGATTCATCTTTTCTAGAAATTTCCAAAAAATTTACATGAAAATTTCATATATTTACTAGTAAAAATGGCCAAAAACCAAATTTTCCAAAGGCTATATCTCCGATTCAGGGCTGAATCTGGGCATATGTGTTACATTTCTGGAAACTACTAATCCTAGGCTACTTCCACTCTTTCGGTGACCTGATTCATCTTTTCTAGAAATTTCCAAAAAATTCACATGAAAATTTCACATATTTACTAGTAAAAATGGCCAAAAACCAAATTTTCCGAAGGCTATATCTCCGATTCAGGGCTGAATCTGGACATAGATGTTACATTTCTGGAAACTACTAGGCCTAAGCTACTTCCACTCTTTCGGTGACCTGATTCATCTTTTCTAGAAATTTCCAAAAAATTCACATGAAAATTTCATATATTTACTAGTAAAAATGGCCAAAAACCAAATTTTCCAAAGGCTATATCTCCGATTCAGGGCTGAATCTGGACATAGATGTTACATTTCTGGAAGCTACTAATCCTAGGCTACTTCCACTCTTTCGGTGACCTGATTCATCTTTTCTAGAAATTTCCAAAAAATTCACATGAAAATTTCATATATTTACTAGTAAAAATGGCCAAAAACCAAATTTTCCAAAGGCTATATCTCCGATTCAGGGCTGAATCTGGATATATGTGTTACATATCTGGAAACTACTAATCCTAGGCTACTTCCACTCTTTCGGTGACCTGATTCATCTTTTCTAGAAATTTCCAAAAAATTTACATGAAAATTTCATATATTTACTAGTAAAAATGGCCAAAAACCGAATTTTCCGATTCAGGGCTGAATCTGGGCATATGTGTTACATTTCTGGAAACTACTAATCCTAGGCTACTTCCACTCTTTCGGTGACCTGATTCATCTTTTCTAGAAATTTCCAAAAAATTCACATGAAAATTTCATATATTTACTAGTAAAAATGGCCAAAAACCAAATTTTCCAAAGGCTATATCTCCGATTCAGGGCTGAATCTGGACATAGATGTTACATTTCTGGAAACTACTAATCCTAGGCTACTTCCACTCTTTCGGTGACCTGATTCATCTTTTCTAGAAATTTCCAAAAAATTTACATGAAAATTTCATATATTTACTAGTAAAAATGGCCAAAAACCAAATTTTCCAAAGGCTATATCTCCGATTCAGGGCTGAATCTGGACATAGATGTTACTTTTCTGGAAACTACTAATCGTAGGCTACTTCCACTCTTTCGGTGACCTGATTCATCTTTTCTAGAAATTTCCAAAAAATTCACATGAAAATTTCATATATTTACTAGTAAAAATGGCCAAAAACCGAATTTTCCGATTCAGGGCTGAATCTGGGCATATGTGTTACATTTCTGGAAACTACTAATCCTAGGCTACTTCCACTCTTTCGGTGACCTGATTCATCTTTTCTAGAAATTTCCAAAAAATTCACATGAAAATTTCATATATTTACTAGTAAAAATGGCCAAAAACCAAATTTTCCAAAGGCTATATCTCCGATTCAGGGCTGAATCTGGACATAGATGTTACATTTCTGGAAACTACTAGGCCTAGGCTACTTCCACTCTTTCGGTGACCTGATTCATCTTTTCTAGAAATTTCCAAAAAATTCACATGAAAATTTCATATATTTACTAGTAAAAATGGCCAAAAACCAAATTTTCCAAAGGCTATATCTCCGATTCAGGGCTGAATCTGGTCATAGATGTTACATTTCTGGAAACTACTAATCCTAGGCTACTTCCACTCTTTCGGTGACCTGATTCATCTTTTCTAGAAATTTCCAAAAAATTTACATGAAAATTTCATATATTTACTAGTAAAAATGGCCAAAAACCAAATTTTCCAAAGGCTATATCTCCGATTCAGGGCTGAATCTGGGCATATGTGTTACATTTCTGGAAACTACTAATCCTAGGCTACTTCCACTCTTTCGGTGACCTGATTCATCTTTTCTAGAAATTTCCAAAAAATTCACATGAAAATTTCACATATTTACTAGTAAAAATGGCCAAAAACCAAATTTTCCGAAGGCTATATCTCCGATTCAGGGCTGAATCTGGACATAGATGTTACATTTCTGGAAACTACTAGGCCTAAGCTACTTCCACTCTTTCGGTGACCTGATTCATCTTTTCTAGAAATTTCCAAAAAATTCACATGAAAATTTCATATATTTACTAGTAAAAATGGCCAAAAACCAAATTTTCCAAAGGCTATATGTCCGATTCAGGGCTGAATCTGGACATATGTGTTACATTTCTGGAAACTACTAATCCTAGGCTACTTCCACTCTTTCGGTGACCTGATTCATCTTTTCTAGAAATTTCCAAAAAATTCACATGAAAATTTCATATATTTACTAGTAAAAATGGCCAAAAACCAAATTTTCCAAAGGCTATATCTCCGATTCAGGGCTGAATCTGGACATAGATGTTACATTTCTGGAAACTACTAGGCCTAGGCTACTTCCACTCTTTCGGTGACCTGATTCATCTTTTCTAGAAATTTCCAAAAAATTCACATGAAAATTTCATATATTTACTAGTAAAAATGGCCAAAAACCAAATTTTCCAAAGGCTATATCTCCGATTCAGGGCTGAATCTGGACATAGATGTTACATTTCTGGAAACTACTAGGCCTAGGCTACTTCCACTCTTTCGGTGACCTGATTCATCTTTTCTAGAAATTTCCAAAAATTTACATGAAAATTTCATATATTTACTAGTAAAAATGACCAAAAACCAAATTTTCCAAAGGCTATATCTCCGATTCAGGGCTGAATCTGGACATAGATGTTACATTTCTGGAAACTACTAATCCTAGGCTACTTCCACTCTTTCGGTGACCTGATTCATCTTTTCTAGAAATTTCCAAAAAATTTACATGAAAATTTCATATATTTACTAGTAAAAATGGCCAAAAACCAAATTTTCCAAAGGCTATATCTCCGATTCAGGGCTGAATCTGGGCATATGTGTTACATTTCTGGAAACTACTAATCCTAGGCTACTTCCACTCTTTCGGTGACCTGATTCATCTTTTCTAGAAATTTCCAAAAAATTCACATGAAAATTTCATATATTTACTAGTAAAAATGGCCAAAAACCAAATTTTCCAAAGGCTATATCTCCGATTCAGGGCTGAATCTGGACATAGATGTTACATTTCTGGAAACTACTAATCCTAGGCTACTTCCACTCTTTCGGTGACCTGATTCATCTTTTCTAGAAATTTCCAAAAAATTTACATGAAAATTTCATATATTTACTAGTAAAAATGGCCAAAAACCGAATTTTCCGATTCAGGGCTGAATCTGGGCATATGTGTTACATTTCTGGAAACTACTAATCCTAGGCTACTTCCACTCTTTCGGTGACCTGATTCATCTTTTCTAGAAATTTCCAAAAAATTCACATGAAAATTTCATATATTTACTAGTAAAAATGGCCAAAAACCAAATTTTCCAAAGGCTATATCTCCGATTCAGGGCTGAATCTGGACATAGATGTTACATTTCTGGAAACTACTAATCCTAGGCTACTTCCACTCTTTCGGTGACCTGATTCATCTTTTCTAGAAATTTCCAAAAAATTTACATGAAAATTTCATATATTTACTAGTAAAAATGGCCAAAAACCAAATTTTCCAAAGGCTATATCTCCGATTCAGGGCTGAATCTGGACATAGATGTTACTTTTCTGGAAACTACTAATCGTAGGCTACTTCCACTCTTTCGGTGACCTGATTCATCTTTTCTAGAAATTTCCAAAAAATTCACATGAAAATTTCATATATTTACTAGTAAAAATGGCCAAAAACCGAATTTTCCGATTCAGGGCTGAATCTGGGCATATGTGTTACATTTCTGGAAACTACTAATCCTAGGCTACTTCCACTCTTTCGGTGACCTGATTCATCTTTTCTAGAAATTTCCAAAAAATTCACATGAAAATTTCATATATTTACTAGTAAAAATGGCCAAAAACCAAATTTTCCAAAGGCTATATCTCCGATTCAGGGCTGAATCTGGACATAGATGTTACATTTCTGGAAACTACTAATCCTAGGCTACTTCCACTCTTTCGGTGACCTGATTCATCTTTTCTAGAAATTTCCAAAAAATTTACATGAAAATTTCATATATTTACTAGTAAAAATGGCCAAAAACCAAATTTTCCAAAGGCTATATCTCCGATTCAGGGCTGAATCTGGGCATATGTGTTACATTTCTGGAAACTACTAATCGTAGGCTACTTTCACTCTTTCGGTGACCTGATTCATCTTTTCTAGAAATTTCCAAAAAATTCACATGAAAATTTCACATATTTACTAGTAAAAATGGCCAAAAACCAAATTTTCCGAAGGCTATATCTCCGATTCAGGGCTGAATCTGGACATAGATGTTACATTTCTGGAAACTACTAGGCCTAAGCTACTTCCACTCTTTCGGTGACCTGATTCATCTTTTCTAGAAATTTCCAAAAAATTCACATGAAAATTTCATATATTTACTAGTAAAAATGGCCAAAAACCAAATTTTCCAAAGGCTATATCTCCGATTCAGGGCTGAATCTGGACATATGTGTTACATTTCTGGAAACTACTAATCCTAGGCTACTTCCACTCTTTCGGTGACCTGATTCATCTTTTCTAGAAATTTCCAAAAAATTCACATGAAAATTTCATATATTTACTAGTAAAAATGGCTAAAAACCAAATTTTCCAAAGGCTATATCTCCGATTCAGGGCTGAATCTGGACATAGATGTTACATTTCTGGAAACTACTAGGCCTAGGCTACTTCCACTCTTTCGGTGACCTGATTCATCTTTTCTAGAAATTTCCAAAAAATTCACATGAAAATGGCATATATTTGCTAGTAAAAACTTTACTTTTGACAGCGTGTGTTATATTTGAATTAAATTAAATGTTATAATTTATTTAATTTATTTTCATTTATATCTTTTTTTAACAATAATTTGTTTATTTTATTATTGAAATGATAAAAACAAAAATTTGTACATCAAAACAATGAAATATGTTTACTTTACAGTATGTGGAACGTATTTAACATGAGTGTGGGACGTATTTATTTTGACGAATTTATCTTCACACCCTTCCTGAAAATCACTTTTACCAAAAAAAAGTAATTTTAAATCGACAACAAATAACTACGTGAAAGAGAAAACGTTCTAATAAGAAGGGAGTTCCTGTGGCTTTAAATTATTTAAATAAATAGGGTTTTGCATACATTTAAGATTATTAACAAGTTAGAAACTTCCAGCCATCAGCTTTATTGCGAAAATTGTGAATATTCGCAAAAAAAATAGAATACCGGAAACAGCTTCATGATTTCGATCTTATCATCTAAACTGTTAAAGCAGCAAGAATTTTGGAAAGAGAGCTTCATTGCGAAAACTGTAAATATTTTTTAAACAATAATATTGGCTATAAATCGATAAAAGTAAAAAGTCGTAGAATTTCGACAAAAGCAAATTTCTTGCGAAAATACAGATTTGCAAAAATTAAATTAGAAATAACTTCATAATAACTAAATCTGTAAAAAAGAGACAAAGCTTGCGTTTATCGCGGATACAACGAAAATTTTGCAAAAATTTTACAAAAGCGAATATAAGAAGCGAAAACTGTTGAGAAACTTGGAAAAGTTACTTTTATCGCGAAATGTTCGAATGGAAACAAGTGCAAAAATCGAAAAAAATTTTTAAATTGGTTCAAAATCACTAAAAAGGTAAAATTGGTTGGTTGGCAAGAAACGAGTTACTTTTACTTATCCAAACAAAATAACGCGAATTTGCAATTTTCATTAATATTTGAGTTAAAATTGATTTAAGTTTTATGGATTCATAATCAGTTTTATTTATGTTTTGTTTCTGATGTTACCAAGTTTTTAAAAAATGTTTCCAATAAAATTGATTTTGCAAAGTTTTAAGTTTTTTTAGGTAGACATGTTTTTAGCAAATTTTAGTGTTTGTTTTCGATTTTTAACTATTTTTTTCTAATTTCCACCGAATCCACGAAAAACGCGACTTTTTCAATGTTTTCGCTCCTTTTATTTATTCGGTGGTTTGGAATAAATGTTTTTCAAAGTTTTGTCATATCTTCAAAAAGATTCATGAAATTTTTTGAATTTTTTTTCATTTTCGACATAATTTAGTTCCATTTTGTAACTAAAATTAACTTTATTTCTTCCATGGAAGAACATTTTCCTAAAATTTTCAAATTAAAGCAAGAAAAATATTAATTTTAATTTGTATGTACGTCAAATTTATTTTTTTCATTTATTTTTCTTTGAAACAAATTGAGAACGAAATCGTCATGAAAACAATTTCACTACTTATTCAGAACACTATGAAATTGTAAAAGCGGAATTGAAATCGTTTTCACTTTCATTTTACTGTGGAATGTAGAACCTAGCCAATTATTTTAGTTTTGGCACTTTGTGCGTAGGTAAATGCATATTTTTGCGCAAAATTTTGTTTTTTAGGTGCATTTGTTAAGCGCTTAAAATCAATTTTTAACTGCATGAAAGTCCGAGCACTGATAATAAGTATACTTTATATATGTATTAGCAAATGGCAGTTCTCTACAGTACTTTAATCGTTTATTGAGCTAACGTTTAGCTGACATAGGTAAATTTTAAATTTAAAGAAGCCGTGTGACAATAATAAGTGTTAAGCAACTTAACTCAAAAAATCCTTCAATCTTAGTTTGTCTAAAAAATTTTTAAATTAAGGTAAAATATTCATTCTGCCATCGCTGGATACTACCCAACAAATTGGGAAAATTTGCAAATACTAAAAAATGAGTCACGAGGGTACCATCGTACTTTTTTGGTTTCAATAGCACCAAAAAATACAATTGTACCAACTTTATCATCCCTGCATACAGTACTGTGGTGCCACAAATCTTTTGGAAGAGTGGTAATTTTGTATTTACAGTGTCGTGCTGGTATATATTTTTTCATAAAGTCGAAATTTCTGCCTGGGATGTTACTCAATACACAGCAGTTAGTATACACATGCACCACAAAAAGCTATTTTTTTTAATCAAATTAAAAAAATGGCTAATGCAGCACAAAACAAGACTTTTTACGTAAAAAGATTCATGAAAGTGCACAAAAATTTTTCTTCAAAAGATATGCCGGAAGCAATGGTGAAAATACAAAAAAATTTATCGCGTATATTTTGAGAAAACTTGAAACACAATTCAAAATGTTTGGGTTTGAATTACCCAGAAGACATATGAAGGAGGACTGCTATTCAATGACAAGCTGTCACTTATTCAAGTCATTAACGAATGCTGGAAAG
This sequence comes from Panzeria rudis, assembly GCA_956483635.1. Taxonomy (NCBI): domain Eukaryota; kingdom Metazoa; phylum Arthropoda; class Insecta; order Diptera; family Tachinidae; genus Panzeria; species Panzeria rudis. The sequence continues at coordinate 46,945,547 of OY101451.1, read as the reverse complement.
GAATACCATTAGAGTATTTAGTCACTTTGATTCACTAAAAGATCGTATGTTTCATTGTAAGCCTTGAAGGACACACCCACTATTAAAATGATTAAAGTATTTACTTTCAAAACATATTTGATACGCTTTTGAGCTCAATTAAATACGATATCCGCTGGTAGCAAAATTTTTGTTCTACCCATAACATATCATAATATGTATGTACATATATGACCTGCTAAGTAACAAAAATTATGTGGGTCTAATCAATTGAACAGGAGTGTGTGTATAACAATTAAAAAATTTCTCAGATCTAAGCTACATATAAAACTTACCTTCCTTGAGAGGCGTACTGAATAACCAAATTATGTAGTGTTCTTAAGCGAGCTGGAATTTCATACCCAGATGACTGATTTGAAAACTGGCTTGGAGGTGTTGGAGATATATTATTTCTATCATCGTTTTCCTCATCTGGGAACAATTCAACAACGGGATCTGGTCGAGGCTTTTCACTAATATCATCTTGTTCCTGATTCTCATCATATTTTTTCACAGATGCCATAAATTCCAAATGCTTTTTTTCTTCTTCCAACTGAGCAACCAGCTGTTCAGAAGCTTGAAACTTTTGTTGAGTATTGGCTAATTCATCTCTAAGCCATGCATTTTCTTGATGCAGTCTACGAACTTGTGTCTTAAGTTTCTGTTTTTCGGCTTCTATATTTTGAAGATGAGATGCAAGTGCCATCATTACTTGAGCCTCACTTAAGCCAAGATCAATATACTCAATATTTTTTTTTATAATACATGACTTTTCATCTTCTTTATTAATTTCACTAATACCAGACATAAGTGATGCATGTTCCACACGAAGTGCCTCCAAACCTTGTAAGACAGTTTTTGTATTACTTATTATTTCATCTTGTGTCATTTGAGTCATTTTCCCAATATTTTCGATTTTTCGACTACAATTAGAAGAAAAATAAGCGATTAATAGTTTTAAATATTTAAACGGCAAAATATTTTTTATTGTAGTTTTCTTTTACATTCTATAATTTTTAATCGCCTTTGAAATAAGCATGTTCAAGTTTTAACTTTATTAAAAAAAAACTGTTTGCAATGATGGTATGTATGTATATACATATGTACATATGTAAATATGTATGGATGTGTATAAATATGAATGTGTGTATGTATGCAAAAACATATGAATATAAATCAATATTTTTTATATGACATGCGCAGTACATCATTGAAAAATAGCGTTACATTATTGTTGAATAGATGGATTGTATAAAATATGTACAGTATGCAAAGATCATATTCATACACCCTCAAGTAAAATATACACTGCCTTGTAATAAATACAATTACTTAAATTACTTGTTTATTGCAAGCAGTTTGAATTTTTCGATTTCGGGGTATCCCCTTCACTTACGCATCCATCAAATATGTACCTTTTCAGTGCTCAATATAAAGGCTGGGTTAGGCGAACGTTGATGTTCCCGTAATGTACCGCACTGTTAGCACGTTTGTGCACTTATAGAACATGGGTATGCATGGTAGAATAATATAACAAGTACCCACATACTAATACAAATCATGGTCCAATAATTAGGTCTATGCATCTCTAAAACAAAAATGCCATAATCGTAAAGATGTCAAACACCTCCATATATAAAAAAATTTGCTTAGGTTTTTTATATATCGAGCCTTTGCTGCAATAGAGTCATAACTCAAAAAAAACTTGTTTTGCAGAAAACGAGTTTGAAGTTTTTAATTTACTAACAACTTAATGGTAAAATAAAATTTGACTCATCTCTCAAGAGTTGAGTATTCAAGATATTTGTATGAAATTTTTACACAAAATGAAGAACTATATGGCGATTAATTCTGCATTATTAACTCAAAAATCACGTTTTTTGAGTTATGACTCTATTGCTGCAAAGTCTCTATATGAACTCTGACATCTTTACGATGGTAAGCAATAAACAGCTGTCGAGTTGCATTGACCTGATTATTGGATCATGATACAAATGTTCATTTTGTGATAAGAAACGTCAATATATATATATATATATATATATATATATATATATATATATATATATATATATATATATATATATATATATATATATATATATATATATATATATATATATATATATATATATATATATATATATATATATATATAATATATATATATATATATATATATATATATATATATATATATATATATATATATATATATATATATATATATATATATATATATATATATATATATATATATATATATATATATATATATATA
>OY101451.1:46917228-46937228 GCA_956483635.1 Panzeria rudis | reverse complement strand
TCCGACTCTGCATTACTTTCCAACTAGCTTAAAGTGGACTATATTTAATTCAACGCAAAAAGATGATGGGTTTCGAACTATTATCACACGTTTGATAGTCAACCACCCAGCTAATAGTATGTTTCCACCGGCATAATTTCGACAAATCATGGTGATTTGAACAAATCACGTTGATTTATACATGATTTACCATACATTTAACATACGACCAAATTACCTCAAAGTAGGTGATTTATTTTTAATTATTTCGAAAATACTCTTCTTCGAACTATATTTATCTATGCAACCCTGCGTTGCTTTTAAAACTACAAACTCCATCCCTGGCTCATTCATCAATTGTGATTGACAATTCGAAAAAATGACATTAAATAATATTTAATTAATGTCAAACTATATATGAAAAAAATTCAATTGCATCTGCTGCGCACACCTTATAAAGTAAGTGCATCATTTGACTACGAAAATTCGAATACCAAATTACTCACAAGCTCGGTGGAAGCACTTCGAAGTAATTTACCTAAATCTACGTAGTTTAAAGTTGATGGAAACATACTATAAAAGGCACCATTTAAAATAATGAGAGCAAAAAGTTAGTATAAACTTAAAATGAGTTTCAAAGTAGCTGAGAGAGTAAGATTGTTAGCTCTGACCGAATCCCATTATGCACTTAACTTTAGAATTGATTGTGGGTCAGTTCTGTATTACATTGTAGCATGAAGAAGGTAGTCCAATTCTCTCTTTTCGTCGCCATATTAACGTTCTGACATTTAATCGAATTATGAAAATTCATGCTACCATATTATGAAATCCAATTTTTTTTCTTTGTCTTTTCCGTTTTATTTAAAAATAAAAATAATGAAAATACACAAAAGGATGTGATTATTTTTATTAAATTGTGTTCAATTAAAATATTTAAATTTAAATAAAGATGAGTTGCCTTTTTCGGGAATGCAGTAACACAAAACACTTTTGTAAGTATTCCGGTGTAAAATTTTTCAACTTTCCAACAATTCTTTATGTTCGGCAAAAGTGGCGTAGTTTATGCAAGCGCAGAGCACTTAAGATTGTTTTTTTTTAAGAAAAACTCAAATTTTCTTTTCCTTAATTTAGAGCTAGTTCCGTTCTACGCAAAAATACAAAGAAGTAAAAAAGCTTAAATGCTTGGCGACGGACGCGACAAAAGCTGAATTTTTCTGGAAATGCCCATATGCAAATATCTCAGACTAAATTTAGACGACGAAACATTTAACGAAATTTTCTTCTTGAAACTTTTTTATTTCTTACAGCAAGTGTGGAGAGGCAAATGAAGTAAAAGAACTTGACAAAAACGATCTGAAATATCATTTCGTACCAATTTGTCTACCAAAAATTCCTTAAGGTTTTACAAGTATTTATACATAGCTTAAATTATTTACAAAAGTTACACATTTTGTAAAAAAAAATTCCAAATTATTAGTTCCCCTTTTATAACTGTTGCAAGGTTTTGACTTAATATTTCTAAAAAAGAAATTTCAAAAATCAGCTAAAAAGTCAAACAGTTTTAAAATGAAATTACCTTGTATTTTTGTATCATGCATTGTATTTAGCTTTTAGTTAGTCTAAAAAAGTTAAATAGAAGTTGATTATTTATGTAGTTGACTACTGATTTTCCGGGTTAAGCGTAGTATGCAGCTCTGCCTGAAATTGAGGCTGCCATAAGAAGTATATGTGACGCGCAAAATAGAAAGGGACCTAAGGGTAAAAACCGGTTTTGTTCAGGGGAGCCATTTTAAAGATTTAAATACGTGTATCTTTGGTGTACCATCACTGAGCGTGTTGGTATTAGTCTCATTTGAAAGCGACACATCTCATGACGTCAGGAACGTGTTGGCCAACCTTGAAAACGCGCATAGGTCGTCCCTACCTCTTGTTTTGCTTAGTTGGTTTTTACTGTTTTCTACCTAGCGCGCTGTTTCCATGAGTTTGTTATCAATTTTGCTCGCGTTTTTTCGAATCCAGGTTTATTTTCTAAAATTATTAATTGTGAATTATAATAAATACTCATTTATAATTCTTTTAAATCGTGAACATCACTCTGTTAGTACGAAAATTTTTTCACATAACCTTATTATGTTATTCGCGAAAATAATTTAAAACTAATAACATTCTTACCGACTGTTTTAGAATGAAATGGTGGACGTATTCGTTAGGTCCCTTTCTATTTGCGCTTATAATCGTCGACTTCAATTTCATAAAACGAGCATATCTCTGGGAGGGAACACTTTTGGGGCATGGAATCGGTCTCATTCGATGCTCAGATGTTGTCCACATAAAAAAAAGTGAAAATTTATCTTTTTTACCCTTAGGCCCCTTTATCTATGCGCTGTCACATATGTAAAAAACAAACTGAAATTCAGGTTGGTAAATTTCTTAAAGTAATTTCCATTTAAGCTCTTTTTAGACTATTATACAAGCTGTTCGACTTCTGCACAAAATGCTACCCTGATATAATGTGTTGTTATTGCTTTTTTAAAACTTTCCACAAACTCATGAGATCAGGGTTGCATTTTCTACAGAAGTCGAACGGCTTGTGAGATAGTGTAAAACAGCTACATATTACTAGTGCGCAGTTCCAAAAGAAAATTACACGGCATTTATTGTCTATTACAGGCATGTTATAACAATAAGTGGAGAATTTTTTCCGTCAACTGAAACAAAAATTAATGTTCATTAATTGTTTGGTCACGGAATTTTTGACATTTCTAATTTTGCGTACATTGTAAATAATTTTAAGTGTTTTTGTGTGTTGTAAATTAAAAAAAATGTATAAATTTGTGTGTATGCAAGCAAAATTCTGTATAGAATATACACGAAATAAATGCAAAATTCCAAACCTGAATTTCAGTGAGAACTGCATACTACGCTTTATTATGCAAGCCAAAGTCAAAAAAGGCTTATGCAGTATGTGTGTTTGTTTAAAGAGCTTATGAAATGATGTGTATTATGAAGTGTATAGGATTTTTATTGTACAATTGGCACACTGGTGTACAATGATTTTTGCATTTTTGTTTGTCTGTTCTCTGTATTTGCTTTACCTCCACTCTGGGTGGTCATCTTATCGCGATGTGGAGGCTTAGGTACGTCGCATTGTGCGGCGCGGGCTGCAGGTTCTTCGGCTGCTGCTGCTGGTAGGCTCACCCATGCCAGATGGGCTAGCAATAGTACCGATTAAGAGCCTTCCCCCATCCGATAACGTGTTTTCCCCAATGGGGCGGTTACCGGACCAGTCCATCTCTCTGTCCTCATGGACTTGTCCAAACCCACCATCATCTATTCCATATATAACCTGACAGTAGGCATAAGTGCAACCCCCACTTTTTATAATTATGGAAGCGAAGTAGTTAATCCGCACGTACCCGGTTAGGGGCTTCAAAATCTCCGGGGACCCTATTCCCACGGTGCCAGCAGACGGCCGTGGTGAATCGAATGCTACTGCTTCTCAGACGGAGAGGGTGTGCACAGAAGGCCCGATCAGTCTATCTGGTTTTCAGGCCTAGTACCTCCAAAGCTGCTAAAGCCCTTGCCGGCAAAAATCCCTAATTCGGATGCGAACTTTTTTCACCGAAATGAGAAACAACGAAAAAAAATAAATAAAACAACCGTGTTTAAGGTATAATCAATAATAATCAATATTTTTTATTTTCTACTTTCTTAAATACTATTATTTTGCATTTTGGGAATATAAACTTAAAATACAAATATAAACTTAAAATACATGTTTGAATAATAATTCTTAAGAAATTTGTCTGGTGCATTTTGCACTTGAATAAAGTAAGTATAACAATTCTTTGGAAAAAATATATAATTAATAAATATGTAATAAAGTTGTATTTTTGTTAGCGGAAATGCACAGTCAATAAACTTATTAAAATTCTTTGGAATTAATGTACTTTGACAATTTATTAAATACAAATATTAAGGTTATTAAAATTATTTGGAATTAATGGTACATTTTGTTAACTGTTGCAAGTCAATAAACTTTATTAAAATTCTTTGGAATTAATGTACTTGGACAATTTAAAGCTATTAAAGTTATTTGGAATTAATGGTACATTTTGTTAACTGTTGCAAGTCAATAAACTTATTAAAATTCTTTGGAAAATACAATTAATAAAAATCTTTGCAGCGAATAAAGTTTAAAAAATAATTGGTAAAATTCTTAATAGGTCAAAATAGCATGTGCATATGTGTGTGACCAAACTAGTGTTAAGGGAATAGTGGGAGACACTATAACACCCCCACCGTTAGTTTGAGGCTCCGACGAAATTAAATTATCTTTGCCGGGTTGTTTATAGTAGTTTCATTTTTTAATTGTACATTTGGAATATATGTTTTTGTATTTTTAAAGAAGTATATAAAAATAATTAAGATACATATTGATATAATAATTGAGATATCTATGCTAAAACTAAGTATTTTTGAGTTCTTATCTGTATATAGTACTTGTTTCAGTGTTTCTTCATATTCTATTTGTTTTAGATATAAAGATTCAATTTTTATATCTGCAAGTGTTGTATTACTATTGTCTTTAATTTTTGTAATGAGATTAGGTAGGATAAATTTGTCTTGTATTTTTATTTTAACATTTGTAAAAGTTTTATTTAACGCATTTATTTCACAATTTTCGAATTTGATTAAGTGATTTCCTGAAATCTTTAATTTAGCTTTGTTGCAATTGTGCGATATGTTACCATTGAATTGTTTGAGAACTAATATTCCTGGAATGATCTCAACTATTTCTTGTTTATTTAATGTTTGCATTTTGCAGTTAGCTTCTTCAAAATTTAATATATTATTCAAGCAATTGTCGTTGATTTTTATTAGATTTCTTTTTAAATTTTCCTTAATATACGTACTATAAATATTGTTTTCTGAATCTATGAGAACATCGGAATGATTAAGTTGTATGGATTTATTATTCTTGTCAGGTATTGGTACGAATGTCACCATGGATAGTGGGTCTTGTGAAAATTGTGGTACAGAGAGAATAATAATCATGTTACCGTCGTGAAGTGCTATGGATATCTTAATGTTGGTATAACTGTCAAAGTCTGAGATTAGGTTAAGTTCGGTTTGAGTAAGAATATCTGTGGGGATAATTCCCAGTTTTCCGGAAAAAATAATTTGACCGATGTCATCTACATGTTGACGTAAGAGCGAGATGTCGTTGTTAATCTGATATATGTGTTCTATAAATGTAATCTCGTCTTCTATGGTTGAAATTTTATTTCCTATAATATTTTTGAACTTAGTTAAATAATTTCCAATTTTGTTCTGCTGGTAATTTATATGATTGGTAATATTCTGAATCTGGGAGTTCATGACATTGTTAATAAAAGTTAAGTTGTTCATCTTGTTTGTTAAGTTTTCGTCATGTGTGTTTAATAATTTAAGAGTTTTACTTATTTGTTCTTCGTCGTCGCTGTCCATTGTACCTACAATTACTTTTAGACCTTTACCTATAATATTTAGTAGAGCTCGTTTCCTTCGGAAATGTGGGTTAAGATTTTCTATTTTTGCCTTCAATAGCATAAAGTTCTTGTTTACTGTGTCCATTAATCTTTTTGATTCGGTACTTGATGTCTTAAGGATGTCCATGTTGTTCTTGATTATGTCCAATGTTCGTTCGTATTCTGTTGTATTTACTATGTGTAGTATTTTGATGTAGTGTTCAACGATTTTGGTCTCCCCTGTTTTGATTGGTATATAGCCGTTATTGTGTGATAGGTCCTGTACGTCGATGGTTTGGGCCCTGATGGTTGGGACGATTGTTATCATCATTATGATCCATTTAATCATCTAAAGGAATATATTTATTTAGTTATTGCTTTGATTTTGGGGTTATTTTTGTCTTGATATTTCTTAGTAGGTCTAACGTGAGTTTTGTAATATTTATGTCCAGTTCCTATTGTCTGTATGTGGTCATCATCTCTTTTTTCTGCACTAACTTTCCTATATTTTCTGTGGTTTTTCCCACCTCTTATTTCTGTAATATAATTTAGTCCTCCTTCTAATTCAAAATCTTTCCAGTTTTCGTTCAGTTTCTGGATATATTTTTCTTTTTTTGCGCTCATGAGATCACGAATTTCCGTATACCTATCCTCATGTATTTTGCCGTTTACAAAATCAATTGGTTTGATGCCGGTTGTGCTATGTATTGTATTGTTATAAAAACCTATTATTCTTATCATTTTATCCTCCATACTTTCGTCTTTGTGTTCTTTGTCGTGTCTTAGTAAGCGTATGTGTTCGTTGATTGTGTTGTGTAGTCTTTCGATGTCGGCGTTGGACGTATGGTTGCTATTTGAGGTATAGTGAATATCTATGTTCTCTTCTTTTAAAAATTCCTGCATCGGTATAGCCTTAAATCCTAATTCGTTGTCTACGATGATTTTATCCATTTTCCCGTAGGTATTGATTATCAGCAAAAGTTTTGTTTTGAATTCCGTCCAGCTTCTACCGTTTATTTGAAATGCTAAGGCGAATTTTGAGAATTTGTCGATTGTTGTCATGAAGAGTTTCTTATCCAGGGTATAAAATACGTCTATGTGTAATACTTCGCGAGGTTTATATGGAGTTTCCGTAATTTTGTAAGGGATCTTTGGGGGTTTTCTGTCATATTTTTCTAAGCTACAGATTTCACAATTATTTATGAACTGAGTTATCCTTTTTTTTTAATTTAGGATTGTAAATTTGCGTAATTAATTCCTTATATACTGCTTGAATTCCTCTATGGTTTTTGCTAAGGTGTTCGTTTTTAATGATTTCCGTTAACCGATTTTCATCTTCTATGCCTTCTGTCATGAGTGTAGATCTAAGTACTTTAAAATTTGTGTTATTTGAAAATAGTTCTTCATAAACATTTTTAAACGTTGTATAAAATTCGTCTTCGATAAATATAGCATTCAGTTGTGTTGGATTAAAATGATTCTTTAGTATTGTAATTGCTGTTTCCCTGTCCATTTCCTTCATAGAAATAATTTTCCTTTTATTATTAAAAACAGATTTATTCTTTATTCTTAATGATCCAGAGGTTGTTTTTGTTATAACTACTTGGTTCTTAAACATGTTAATTGGTGAAGTAGTACTTTTTATCGTTACACTGTCGCACTCTAGTGTATTAATGCTGGCTTCAGTTTCGATCCTCGACAAAGCGTCGGCATTACTATTACTTGTTCCTTTCTTGTACCTAATTTCGTAATCGTATTCTGATAATCTTAATCTCCACCTAACAAGTTTTGAATTAGGTTCCTTTATAGAAAAGAGCCATGTTAATGGCTTGTGGTCGGTTTCTATGATGAATTTACGCCCGAAAATATATGGCCTAAAATATTTAGTGGCCCATATAATAGCTAGAAGTTCTTTTTCAATCGTACTATAATTGCATTCGTGCTCGTTGAGTGTACGACTTGCAAAACAAATTGGATGATTGTCTTGTGATAAAACAGCGCCTAAGGCGAAATTGCTCGCGTCTGTAGTGACCGTGAATGTTTTTGAGAAGTCTGGGTATGTTAAAATTGGTTCATTTATTAACAAGGTTTTGAGTGTATTGAAGCTTTTTTGATATTGTGGGTCAGAGATGTTTATTTTGGCATCCTTCTTTAGATATCTGGTCATTGGTTTTGCAATCATTGAATAATCTTTGATGAATTTCCTATAATACCCGGTGAGTCCTAGGAATTGTTTTATCTGTTTTGGTGTCTTTGGGATAGGGAAGCTCTTTACACATTCAATTTTTTGGGATTTGGTTTAATTCCATCTTGTGTTACAATGTGTCCTAAAAATTCAGTTTCTTTCTTCAGAAACTCTGATTTATCTAATTGTACCTTTAAATTAGCTTCTTTTAATTTATTAAAAATAAGATTAATTGAGTTTAAATGCTCTTGCAAGGATGTAGAAAAAATAATAATGTCGTCTAAGTAGACTAGACATATCTTATTTATGTATTCGCTTAAGACTGTGTTCATCAGTCTTTGAAATGTCGCTGGGGCTGTCTTGAGCCCAAACGGCATTCTTAGAAACTCATAGTGACCATTTTCTACGCTGAAGGCGGTCTTATGAATGTCCTCTTCCGCGATTTCAATTTGATGAAATCCCTTGGCTAAGTCAAGGGTGGTGAAATATTGGCATCTTCCCAATTTGTCTAATATTTCATCAATGTTTGGTATTGGATACTTGTCATCTACCGTTACTTCATTTAGTTTACGGTAATCGATAACAAGTCTCCATTTGGTTTTGTTGCTGGCATCGGCCTTCTTTGGCACGATCCATATAGGTGCGGAGTAGGGTGAATTACTGGGTCTGATTATTTTATCTTTAAGCATTTGCTGGATTTGTTCTTTTACCTCTTCCTTATGAACGTATGGATAACGATAAGATTTGGAAAATATCGGAACGTTATTAATAGTGCGTATTTTATGTTTTATTGCGGAGGTAAATGAAAGTGTATTGCTTTCCTGGTAAAAAAATATTATGATATCTATTTATTATTTGTAATAGTTGTGATCTTTCCTCGGGGTTTAAGTGTCCTATTCTAATTTGGTCATTCAATGGTTTAAATTCTTTATTCTCGATTATGTTAAAATTTTCGTGATCTACTTTTTGCGTAGTCACGCGATTAGTTTCGGATAGCAAGTTTATCTCTACTTCTCCATTTTCTACATTTAAAATTCCTTCTCTTACAATATTTCCGCCGTTTTCTTCTTTATAATATACTAGGTCAGAGTCATCTGGTGCTATTATTCTTTTTTTATTTAAGTTTTCGTTTTCAAAGTGCATAGTGAGTGTCTTGTTACCGATGGTTATTTCTTTCTTTTTATAATCGATACAGGCATTAAGTGGTCTCAGTATATCGTTACCTATTAGACCGTCAAAGAAGTTATGAAATCTTATTATGTAAAATTCTAGTGTTCTATTTGTTCCAATGTCGCTAAATTCTTTGAATATAGGTATTATGGCTTTTTCGTCAACGTAAATTTGATGTTGAAGAGTTTTAATTAAAAGTGGACTAGTTGGGTGAATTCTTTTGGGGTCGCAGATCCCAGGATTTAAAATGGAAGTTATTGCGCCTGTATCTATTATAAGTTTTATAAAACCTATCTTTGTCTTTATTATTATAAATGGTAATTTATTCTTGAGGCTGATTCCTGAAAATTTTCAGCCACTTCAATTTTTCCTATGTCCATTGGTTCTGGTTGGTTTCTAAAATTTGGTCTCTGGGATGATGGATTTTGAGGATTAGGGTTTTGTTGGAATGGTTGTTGGTATGGTCGGTGTTGTTGGAATGGTTGTTGGTATGGTCGGTGTTGTTGGAATGGTTGTTGGTATGGTTGGGGTTGTTGGTAGTCTCTTCTGTTGTTTTGGGGCATTGATTGGAAATTCTTTCTGTTGAATGATTGTTGTGTTCTATTCCTACCATCCTTTTTATTGTATTGTGTATTGTTTCTAAAGTTATTGTTCCTATTACTTGAATGAGTTTTGAATTCTGGGCCGTTCCCGTTATTGTTTCCTATATGTGCGTATCCTGCTTGGAACAGTATGTCCATGGCCTGTTCTAAGTCTTCTGGGTTCCTACAGAATAAGATAGATTTCATCGGTTCAGGGATCTTGTTTTTAAAGATGTTAAGAGCTGTGCGTTTGTTGTTCATCGCACTCTGTCTAGTTGCTTCGGTTTCTCCTAGAATAACTACTAATTTGTTATTTAATCTGTGTAGCATGTTTTTCAGGTCGTTGTAGAAATCTAGGGTATTTGTTCTAAAGGTCACGCTTCGTAATTCGTCAAAAAGTTCTTCGCAGGAACGTCTATCTCCAAAATTATTCTGTAGTATGTTTTTAATCTCTGTCCATGAAGTAGCGTGGCAATTTATTTCTATTGCCTGTCTTGCCCTTCCTTTGAGTTTTGATTTTATTACGTCCGAAAAAAGAAGTTGAGACAATTCGTCATATGTTTGTAGGTGTGGGTGTATTCGGTCAATAAGTGTGGTGAATGTTTGTAGGTCTCTTGAGTCGCCACAGAACTCAGGTAAGTTATTAAGATATTTCAAAGGGTTTATAGTTAATCTGTTCGTTGGGTTTTCAACCTGTACTGCCATTTTCAGCTTTTTTTTTGTTTTAAACGATTTGGGAAAAGGAAAAAAAAGGAATACTCTCTTATACACGAATGCGTTTGTTTCTTTCACTTTTATGTTTTAAATAATTTTTCCTTGCTTTGGTTTTTATCAAGGTTATTTTATATAAGAAGTCTTGTAACCTTTTGGTTTCTTGTTCTCCTGCAGTATACAATAATTTTCTTTTAATTTCTGACTCTATACTTATTTTTTCAGTTACATGCATTTAATAATATTAATAAATAAATACAATATATTTAATCAAATTCTTACTTTTTGATGCTGTTGTTGGAAGTTATATAGCTGTCTGCTTGGCTTTGTGTTTCTACTGTTAAGTTTAAAGTTGATTAGGATGCTTTTCGCTATGTTGAATTTAGAGTTGATTAAGATGCTTTTTGATGCTGTTGTTGGAAGTTATATAGCTGTCTGCTTGGCTTTGTGTTTCTACTGTTGAATTTAAAGTTGATTAGGATGCTTTTCAAGATTGAAGAGAGAATTGTCACTATGTTGAGTTTAGAGTTGATAAGGATGTTTTTTGATGTTGTTGTTGGAAGTTATATAGCTGTCTGCTTGGCTTTGTGTTTCTACTGTTGAGTTTAAAGTTGATAAGGATGCTTTTCAAGATTGAAGAGAGAATTGTCACTATGTTGAGTTTAGAGTTGATAAGGATGTATATTTATATTTCGACTATTGTCTGGATGTATTATTGATAAGGTAAATCCTTTTATCCTTTTCTTCACCTTTCGTTGTTGTTTTTTTCATCTTTTTTTTTCTTCACAAAAAATTTTGCATGTTAGAAGGATTCGTTCAAATTCACTTTCACAAAAATGTTGTATTTCCCTTAATCTTTTAAAGGAAAAAATTTTTATGTTTAAAGGATTTGTTCAAATGTCACTTTCACAAAATATTTTGTATGTCCTTTAATCTTTTAAAGGGAAAAAAAATTTTGTGTGTTTAAAGGATTCTTTCAAAAAAAATTTTTTTTTAAAATTTTGTATTTATATTCTTTAATCTTTTAAAGAAAAAAATTTCACTTTCACGAAACTTTTGTATGTCCTTTAAAGGGTTCGTGTTCGTTGTTTCTCTTTACCCGTTACAGATATTAAAATATCAAATATTCTCGAATTTAAATGATTTACACGAGGATACACGGGTATCCTACCGACTGCGCCACTTTTTTCACCGAAATGAGAAGCAACGAAAAAAAATAAATAAAACAACCGTGTTTAAGGTATAATCAATAATAATCAATCTTTTTTATTTTCTACTTTCTTAAATACTATTATTTTGCTGTCTTTTGCATTTTGGGAATAAAAACTTAAAATACAAATATAAACTTAAAATACATGTTTGAATAATAATTCTTAAGAAATTTGTCTGGTGCATTTTGCACTTGAATAAAGTAAGTATAACAATTCTTTGGAAAAAATATATAATTAATAAATATGTAATAAAGTTGTATTTTCGTTAGCGGAAATGCACAGTCAATAAACTTATTAAAATTCTTTGGAATTAATGTACTTTGACAATTTATTAAATACAAATATTAAGGTTACTAAAATTATTTGGAATTAATGGTACATTTTGTTAACTGTTGCAAGTCAATAAACTTTATTAAAATTCTTTGGAATTAATGTACTTGGACAATTTAGTTATTAAAGTTATTTGGAATTAATGGTACATTTTGTTAACTGTTGCAAGTCAATAAACTTATTAAAATTCTTTGGAAAATACAATTAATAAAAATCTTTGCAGCGAATAAAGTATAAAAAATAATTGGTAAAATTCTTAATAGGTCAAAATAGCATGTGCATATGTGTGTGACCAAACTAGTGTTAAGGGAATAGTGGGAGACACTATAACAATGCGGTTGGACACGACTAAGTCGGCCGAACCCATCGCTTCCCATGTCGCAGTTGCAAAGGAAAAGGCAGTGAAGGACCCTTCCTTCTGCACCAGTACTATGCCTCCTCTTACCAAACACGGCGCTAATAAGAAGATATCTAGGCACAAAAACCCTTTCCGCAGGGCTATCACAACGAAGAAAACTTCGGCCTTAGGCTCCACTCCGGCTGGTCAGCTCACCAATGATTAGGCAGCTTCCCTTGTTTGGGCTAAAGCCCACCCAAGCCTCGATGCAAAACAAACCTCCCCTCGCGACCGGACAGGTGACGAGGCCTACACGGCAACGATCAGAGGAGGAAAATGTAGTTGCGGCCAAACCTGCCGGGACCAAGCGTCCCAAAAATGCCCCTAATGGTAGTGGCTCCTTCAGCGAGCTCGCCAAAAGCCACCTCATGAGGGCCGTTATAGATAGGAGTATGAGCCACGAAAAGTGAGACTTGGTTAACCTAAAACTGGCGGATGTGTGCTGGAAGATCTGCCATGATAATCTAGGCCCACCGCCACAGAGCGTTCATTCTGGCTGGTACCAGAATCATGTTAAACTTATGACTTGCGCAGATGAACGCTCAGCGTTACTGCTAAAGCAAGCTATTGATTCTGTTGGCGAGGTATGGCAAGGCGCTAGGTTGGGTGCGGTTCCTTTGGAGGAACTTTCCAAAAACCCAGAGGCTTTGCCACCATTCCCGCTGAACCATCGGCCCCAGAGGATATCCCTAGGAGCTGTAACCCCAAGCTGCATACCCATGACTGGCAGGTGGCTAATGTTGCCGACGTCCAAGGGTCTGGAGGAAAATGATTCTAATCCTGAATCAGGAATCGCTGGCGCCAATCCGGAATATGCAAAACAAACTGTTTTACTGCTTCAGTACAATCTTTTTGGGCATCTACCGGTCTGACGCCGAACAGAATCGCTCTTAGCTCTAAAGGAGTGCAGTCCACAGGAGGCACTCTCACTGACGACACCGCTGTCTCATCTGACATAGATGACGCCCAGTCCATCTCAGAGATGGTAGGCGGCTTCTTTGAGCAGATGAACTTGGCTGATGGCGAAGACGCCCTTATGGATTCTGACCAGGAGGACGTCAACGTCACAGTCGTAGACACAATGGAGCATGGTGAGGGTGAGACAAGTCAGCTTACACCACTCTAAAGCAGCTTCCGCTGCAATGCTCCTCCGGGTGGTTGCGGAGGAGGAGCTAGTCTTTGTCCAGGAACCCTGGGTCCACCAAGGACGGGTTTCTGGGCTAAACCTTAGAGGCTACAAGCTTCTGTTTGCCAGGGACACAGGCAACATAAGATTTTGCTTACTGGCTAAAAACTCTACGTATCTTTGTTCTACCTGATTAGTGTTGATGATACTGTTGTTGCGGCATTGGAGACAGATTCTGGCACTATCTGGTTAGTCTCCAGCTATATGGCACATGACCAAGGAGACTGTCCATCAAATGAAAAGGTACGTGGGATTGTGTCTAAAGCGGCAAGTACAAGGACTCCCATTATTATATGTATGTGCTGATGCCTACTCGCACCACATTGCATGGGGTAACAGTAACACTAAAGAACGAGGTGAGTCTCTTATCTATTTTATTCTTAGTAATAATCTTTGAAATAGTTAATAGAGGTTCAGAACCTATTTTATCGTATCAAACCACAGTGAGGTTTTAGATACATATCACATTGGTCAGTGCACACCACACCAACTTAATTAGCAACTGGACGGTTCGGACGAAAGTTCTTTTTCCAAACATTGCTGTATTGACTTATCTATAGGACTCTGATGAGTAGACTTGGTAGTCACGAAACAGCTGTCAGTTCAACCTTCCGTACATCCAAATTTTTCTTTGAATGTTCAATATTTACATGCTTTAGAATTTCTTTCTTAAATAAAAAATAATTTGATCGAAAGATTAAATTAAAAATGAACTTAAGCCAAACTAATTAAATAACTTTGGATAGAAACCATACAGTTCGACTAAAAATTCTTAACTCAAAATGAAAATCTTCAACTAAAATTTATTTCTTTTGTTTACAAGCAAAAGCTTTTAGTAGTGTGCGCCATTAAAAGAGTTATCATTATTTGGTAGAGTCCGACCAAATATTCGGTTTCGGTTTCTGATTCGACCAAAATTGTGGTTTCGGCTGATATTCGGTTTAGGCCAACTTTTTGGCCGAATACCGAAACCGAAACTTTTTATTCTCTATAAATAAGGAAGTTAATCGAAATAGTATTTTCCACATTTAAAATATGTCACCGCCATTAATCTGTTTTTTCCCGTCCCATATATTTTTAAACTGAATGAAAATTTTACTTAGTTTTATAAAGCGCAACCAAAAGATATACATAGTATTCAACTATTTGTTGCCGAAATCAATAGCATAAACTAGGGAATGGTAAACCGATTCCGATTCCAATGGAAAATCTATTTTATGTTATAATAAATCGATTTTTCGCAATCGAATTTACTTCTGCAATTTTGCACTGATATGTATTATTTGTTTTTTAAAATAGATTTTTTTGAATAATTTCAAAATATGAAAAAAACTCATTTTCAATCTTCACGATAAATTCAATAGCGTCGAGAAAAATTCTTTATTGTGTATCATCGATGAAACGCGGGTGTAAACAAAGAAATTTCAGTTTAGTAGAAATGAATGAAATCGTATAAATTTAGTGTCAAAAATAGGCAAATATTCCACTTTATATCTTTTTAGTTATTTTGACTCAACTTTTTGATTGGTGCTCTTGTAACGTCATCAATAGAGTGATAAAATACTCCTTAGTGTATGTGTAGCGAACCCAATATTCCAGTTCTATTCATCATTTAAGCTAATTTCATGCCAAGTTTTTATTAGTCATATGCTCGTAAATGTTAAGTTTTATATTTGCTCGATGGAATGAAATATTTTCAATTTCTACTATTATTTTGACTGACACTGTATGAAATACTCTTACGCCCTTTTCCACAGTGTACAGTTAAAGGAGAGTTTTGTATGCCGAATTTGCCGTTAAAGACCACGTTAACTCTTAATCACATTGTGAAAAGAGCTGTTAATAAAATAAATGACTTTTCAGTTCTGTTAAGTTTTTAAAATGTCAATATCAGCTAATGCTAAAAAGTTTCGGCAAGTTTCGGATTCGGCCAAATATTCGGCCATTTTGCCGAATATTAGGTTCCGTTCGGGTTCGGCTTCAAAAAACTGGTTTCGGTCGGACCCTATTATTTGGATAAAAAACAATTATTTTTTATGAGAAAAAGTAAACAAATAAAATTTATTGTAATGGGCAACTCTACATATATGCACGAAACTACGTAAGTCGAGACGAAAAGTAAGGAACGTCTTCTATAGACGCAAATTTTTACGTAATCGTCCATATGCCACTCGCGCACGTTTTGATTGCAACGTGTTCTGTCAACATGCTGTTAGAATCTCGCTATGGTGGTTCTCCAGATATGGGATAATTATCAGCCCAATTATGAATAACGATTCCCCGGGAGTTTTTTCCCTATTCTAAACAAAATCTTCCCGGAAAATGTTTCTCTTTTCACATTCCTCATATTATAAATTACAATTTCCCCGGGAAACAAGTAAGTATTCTAAATATGAGGGAGAGAGAGAAATTCTTGCGAGTTTTTTCCCCAAACATTTTGAAGGAACTAATGCAAAAAAAATTCAAATTAAAATATGTTGTGAAGCAATTGTGTAAACATTCATTTAGGACAACAGGTTTAAATAAACACCGAAATGTTATGCCTCTCTTGTTTAATGAATGTTTATACACGCCGTGCAAACATGCGCTTCAAAAACATGAAATACTTCTGCCTTCGGAAAAAAAGTTTTAAAACACCCTCAATTTTCCACGCCTCCTCTACAATGGAATTACACATGCAAGCAGCGTTACCATATTTTTTTTAAACTTCTTATTTCTGAAAAAAAACTTTTTTTCTACAGTCGCTCTGCCGGCGGCATGTTAATGTCAGGTGCAAGTCGATGGCTCGTGAAGACGTAGGGTAAGGAATGTATATGAACGGCATAGTTGTAGAGGGAGTAAACACAATTAAACACGGTTTTAGTAATAAGAGTGAGAAAATATTTGATTGTATCATTGCATAAACAATCACTTAATATTTTCACCCGATATACTATACTGCAAATTTTAAATTATATACATATTTATAAAAAACTTTATATAAAATTAAAACTTTTTGGCATCTCAAAAAATTTGCAAAAAAAGGGCAAACTTGACAAATGGCAACGCTGCATGCAAGTAGTGGCATGCCATTGCTGTATACGTATTATCAACGAAAAGTTATTCGAAATAGTCGAATCTCATGCAAATTGCTTTTCTGTTTACACATGTCATTGCGCATTTTTTGGGGAAAAGCTTAACATTTATTATTATCAGTTTTATTTTAATAATATTAATGTTCTTTTATTAACAAACTTGCTCTTTTTTAAGCGCATTTCAAGAAATACGTTCATTGTTCATCATTTTGAAATTTTGCGAAATTTTGCTCGCATGCAAAATTAGCTGCCACTAGAAAAAATTTGGATATTTAGTAAAAAATGGTGAATGTATTGAGCACAGGATATGGAACAGAATACTCTCTTTTGACAGCTAAAAAAGGTTGTTCTCATGTGTTATGCAGTTTTACATGCATGTTGTTGTTTTTACTAAGATTGTATGAATGAGATAGTCAATTAGAAACCACGATAGAAAATAAGATTTGCTTTCTCTTTCATACAATCTTCGTAATTTTGTTTTATAGTGACGGGTCTAGTTAGTTGTCTATGGTATTGAGTTTTTCGAACTCCCAGTGGCATGTGTAAACGATAAGTTAAGTTCACATAATAGGTAAATGGGAGATTTGTTGCGGTTTACAAAATTTACAATTTCCTTTTTACACACAATCGTTGGGGATTTGATACATCTGGCCCTGGCCCAGTTTTCGTTTCAGTTCCTCAGCATAAAGTTCTTCCGAGAGCTTCTGAGTGACTACACTGTACATTTTACTTTTTATTTAAGCAAAAACCAATATTTATAATAACACATAATCTTATGATCAATGAAACATAAAATTTTTATTATTTTCTATTACTGAACTCCTGCGTTAGTGCAGAATATAATGTAAACACTAAACAGCTGATCAAGATTTTCCCTCTCCATTATTTGTTTATTCCCCGTCTTCTTAGAATAGGGGGATTTTTTCCTGGGAACATATGAATGGAAAGAGAAAATCCATAATTGGGCTGAATATCCACGCTTGAAAAAATGCAATACTATACATTTTTAAACGTCTTGCGCACAGTTTAAGGCTCGTGTCTGCAGACAACCTAATCGTCGCCGAAAACGAAATTCCATACATTAGCAACGAAAAAAAGCTCTGAATCGAACTTTTATCGTTGCTAATGTATAGAATTTCGTTTTCGTCGACTATTTCGTTGTCTGCGGAAACGCACCTTTAGTAGGTATGCTATTTTACCAATGAAGAAAACACAATAAAAAAACTTTAAAAACCTTTATTTTAATTGCAGCGAATTAAAGTTAATAAAATAAATGTTACAATATTATATTATATTAAAGCAGATGCATACTCAGATGGAAATTTAAACTGGTGAGAATTTAAAGACATCACTGTTGGCAATAGTCCAGCATTAGGTATTATATTCCATGATAAAAAGAGAGTAACGTTTTTGTTGTTTCTACAGATAAAATAACACATTATTTATTATATGAACATTTCTATTTAACTTATAAAAGGTTTTTATTGTGAAAGCATTTTGTATTTTGTAGCAGAGAAATATCGAGCTTTATCCGCAAAAAATCATAACCCTCAAAAGTTAATTTTACAGGAGAAGTATGGCTGACCTCGGATTTTAGTTCTTAAGCTCATTTTTTTATTTAAAATATTTTGGGGTCACGCATATAGCATGTGTACTATTGTCCATAATGGACAATGGAATCTCGTTAATCCATTCATGCGCATCACTAATTAGATGATGAGGCATTTGGCTATTTTTTTTTTGCAACGGACGTCACCCACCTCTCCTTCTTCCTGGGCCTCACAACCTGCACGACATTGTCTTTCTGCTACCCTCCCACGGGAGCATCGAGAACGGTTAGGTAGCGCATTTGTGCGCAACTTTATACAACTGATAAAGTCCCTACCATACATTAGTCTGGTAGGCTCCCTAATCCAGCGATGTGCTGGAGAGAAACCTCTACTAAGTAGAACTCCCCTTCCGTGGAAAGATTCGTACAGGCGATCCACCTCTTTTCACCCAGTATAACGATTGTATTGTTTGGATTAAAACTAATTGAGTTAAAGACCTTTAAAATTTAAAAAAGTTAATTTTAAACGTGTCTTCAACATTCATTATTTAAAAATTTATACATTAAGATCGATCAAAAATTTAGAAAAACGTTTTTAAAGCCAAAAGTTAAAGAAGGCCATTTTGCGCCGAATACATGAAAAATTTTTAATATTCGACAAAAAATAGCAAAGTTACAAGCCAATAAGTGAAAAAAATGCCGATTTGTTTCTTTACAAAATAGATTTTGATCGAAAATATTATTTTGACTACAAACTAAATTTAAGCAATTTTGTATGCAAGATATCTTCAGAAATGGCTACACAGTTTAAACAACTTAATGCCTCTACTTGACACCAGAGGGGCTTGCAACACTGCTTTACAAAAAAAACGCGGAATAGCAGAGTTGTTAACGAATTAAGCTTTCTATCTCTCTCTCACTTCACCACCTGTTCTCTTTACACTATCCCTTTCCCAAAGAAAGTAACACATTAATTAATTAACTGATAGGCATTACAAATGTCTGATTGTGTTACTTCTCTTAAAAAAAAGACACATATATACACTTTAAATTTTCAAAGTTAGTGTTAATTGGTGTAGTCTGTAGAAAACAACAAAAAGTAAAGGGTATTCTATCAGTTAATGTAATTTAGTCAATTTGCTATATCTTGGAAACCGTACGAAACAAACTCTTGAAATTTTCAAAAAACGTTAATAATCAAAAAATTCCAAAATTAAAAAATGTCAAAACGAGAAATCGTCAAAATAAAAAAGCGCTTAAAAGCGCCAAAATCGCTAAAACGCAATATATCACTAAAACTAAAAAAATCGTCAAAAAACTAAAAAAAACGCCAAAAACCGAAAAGTCGTCAAAACGAAAAAGCACCAAAACCTAAAAAAATCGCTAAAACTAAAAATATCAAAATATTAAAAAAAACGGAAAATGGGAAAAAAAATACCAAAACGGAAAAAAGCGCAAAATCAAAAAAAAGCGCCCGTTTTTGGATTATGAAAGAGGGGATTCAAAATATATATACCGCATACTTAACTCATTTTTTTTTAAAATGGTCGGTGGGCCAAAACAAGACTGATGTCGCGATATGTGTATTCGTACGGAAGCCTGCGTGTGCGATCCAAAGACGTACTATTTTATTTGTAAAAAGTAGCTTTTTGTGCTGCATGTGTGTACTAACTGCTGTGTATTGAGTAACTTGCTATTGATATGAAATTGCATACTGTTTTTTGAAAATAAGCGTATGGATAAGCGAATAAATAAAAGATATTTAGATGGAATAAAAAGTAAATATTGATGAAACTTGGTATTTTACTTGATTTCAGTTTTTTTTATTATTTTTCATTTATATATATATATATATATATATATATATATATATATATATATATATAATATATATATATATATATATATATATATATATATATATATATATATATATATATATATATATATATATATATATATATATATATATATATATATATATAATATATATATATATATATATATATATATATATATATATATATATATTATATATATTATATATATATATATATATATATATATATATATATATATATATATATATATATATATTAATATATATATATATATAT